>CAUYSK010001386.1:0-32677 GCA_963575035.1 Avahi laniger | reverse complement strand
GGTTACATGTATTGCCTTTGCGCTGCCCAAGCCAAAGCTACAAGCGTGCCCATCCCCCAGACGGTGCACTCCGCATCCGTTAGTTGTGAATTTACCCATCCCCTCCACCTCCTCCCACCTGCTGGGCACCTGATGAAAACTACTTCCATGAGAGCACCTGAGTGTTGATCAGTTAGTACCAATTTTTTTTTTTTTTTTTTGAGACAGAGTCTCACTGTGTTGCCCGGGCTAGAGTGCCATGGTGTCATCCTAGCTCACAGCAACCTCAAACTCCTGGACTCAAGCAATCCTTCTGCCTCAGCCTCCCGAGTAGCTGGGACTACAGACATGCACCACCATGCCCGGCTAATTTTTTTTCTGTATATTTTTAGTTGTCCGATTAATTTCTTTCTATTTTTAGTAGAGACGGGGTCTCGCTCTTGCTCAGGCTGGTCTGAAACTCCTGAGCTCAAACGATCTGCCCGCCTCGGCCTCCCAGAGTGCTAGGATTACAGGCGTGAGCCACGGTGCCCGGCCTAGTTAGTACCAATTTGATGATGAGTGTATGCGGTGCTTGCTTTTCCATTCTTGTGATACTTAATAGAATGGGCTCCAGCTCTATCCAGAATGAATATAAGAGGTGCTAGATCACCATTGTTTTTTGTGGCTGGGTTGAACTCCATGGTATACATATACAACATTTTATTAATCCACTCATGTATTGATGGGCACTTGGGATGTTTCCACATCTTTGCAATTGCGAATTGTGCTGCTATAAACATTCGAGTGCAGATGTCTTTATTATAGAATGACTTAATTTTTTTCCTTTGGGTAGATGGCTAGTAGTGAGATTGCTGGGTCAAATGGTAGTTCTATTTTTAGTTCTTTGAGGTATCTCCATATTACTTTCTATAGAGGTTATACTAGTTTGCAGTCCCACCAGCAGTGTAAGAGTGTTCCTATTGAAATCCTTTTTGATGAAAATGATGTGGGTGGCAGCAAACAGAAAGTTTTAGGGTCAGGATTCTGGGGTGGAGGTGCACTGGGAATTTGTTTTTTTCTGATTTTAACCTAATGACTAAAAGTTCTCACCTTATATGGCTTTGAAAATACTCATTTAACTGGGTGTGTGTGTGCACGTGTTATGTTTGGAGGTACATATTTCAAAGCTTTCAAATGTTGCAGTCTGATAATGTGAATTAAAAAGAGGATGAAAAAAGTCATTAGGCACTTGGAAGTCTTTTTCTAGAGCATTACAAATAATGTGGTTTGGGTATGGAATTATATTTGAGAGAACAGTCTTAGCGGATGCCTGAAGTTGTTCTTTTTGGAAGCAGCTGTTTGCTAATAAAGAAATCAGGACTGACAAGTGGTTGTAAGTGTCATTCTTTCCATGTGCCACCAGCATCTCTTCCCAAAGTGGGAGTCAGAGGGAGCGTGTTGGACTTGTGTAGAAAGGGAACTTGGCCCCTGTTGGTGTTAATGTGTGTTCTTTAAATAGTCAGGCTTCAGCATTTATATAGAACACTTCATTTTCATCTTTGATGCTGTTTTCCACTTTGGGGACATGGTTGAAGAACTATGAATGTGGTCAACAAGTTAAAATCCCCATGATGTGGGGGAAATGAGTGCACGTGGAGAGGACCTTGTGTGGGGTTTTGTCATGGGGGATGCTGGGAGAGCTGTAGAAGCTGCAGGGAAATTATATGAGTTGGTCAGTGGGGGAAAGGGGTCTGTTCCATTTCAGTCTTGGGGTCTCCAGCCCTTTGATCTTCTTAGAAATGCTTGTAGAACCTCCTTCTGGGGCCACAGGGTCCAGTTGGCTGGTCCCAAGTGCTTTCGTCCGACTCAGGGTTGACTTACTAGGGATCCCAAGTAACAGGGGGGACAGCCAGCACTGGAAGCCCTGGCTGGTGGATTTGGCACAGTTTCATTGCTGGCACTGAGGGAGTAACTTTTAAGTCAGATTTTTATAGCATCTTAAATTTTCCCTCCTGGGAGGATAAGAGGGAGCAAATACATGATGTGTGACAACTGATCATTTAAAGTGACCTCTGTGTTGCTAGATTTTAATTGTTAACTGATTTATGAATGCATTTGATTTATCTATGAATTATTTCCAGGAGACAAATAGATGTGTAGAAAGCATCAGCATGATGTGTAGAAGGAGTGTGGGATTAGGAATTGGAGACACCTGCCCAGGTCACTGGCTGTGTGGCACTGGGCAAGGCTAAGCTCCGAGCTTCCATTTCCTCATGGAGGTGGGGGCTTCCTGTCTTACTGAAGGTTAGTATTCAATAGAAGGTCATTGAGCACGTGAGTGTGTCATGTAGCACATGAGCGTGCTACATCACGGGCGCTCCTTGACTGGAAACTACTATTTTTGCTGTTAATCAACATAGTTGAGAGTAGCATAAAACGGTGGGTTTACTTGTGTGTTATTTCTCACCTGCCACTCTATGTCAAGAGTGCAGTAGTAGCCTTTTCAACTAGAAATTGAACATACCATAACCACTGTATTTCAAATCAAAAAGTAAATAAAATGGGATAAATGAAATGAAGTTGAAAATTTTAGAAAAAAGTGTTCAATCGAAATGCCATTTCGAGTGATAATTTTGTTACAATACAGCCACATTAATACACTGATTCACGAGGATGTGCTCAGTTAGTGTCCTTTTTGTTGGGGTTGATGAAATTATGCAGAGTAGAAGTAGTTTAATGAGATACTAAAGCTTGGTGTTTCTTTCCATCCTATGGGTTTACATCAGACATCATAAAGGTAATTCTTGATAATTCAAATGACCAGTGAACACCCAGTAATTTCTTCAAACCTTATCACTTGTCTTTGGGAACAAATGGTTTCATGCTGTGAAGCCAAAGAAAGACAAAATTGAGCATCAAAAAGCTAAATATGATATTTCATTGTTCAGTGAAGAAGCGAAAAATAGAAATGGAATCAATGCCAAAAAAATATGCCCGGGGTTAAAATTAAAACAGTGTAATCTGGAAATTGCTATTGTATTTATTGGGCTATAGTCCTAAACTTTGAAGTTCGTTAGGTGTCTAGTGTAATCCTAGCACAGCTGATACTGGCAGACAGAGTTCTGACATTTATTAGAAACTTCAGTCTCTCTTTTGGAGATTCCAGTTGCCACATGGATTTTGATATAGTAGGATGCCAATGGACTTGGTCTAATGTCCACCAGGTGGGCAAGTATATGAGACTTTGACCTGGGAGGATGGAAACCACCAGGTCCCGGATGGTTCTCAAAGAGGGCGAAGCAGTGCAGAGACCTGGTTAGACTTGTGGTTTCTGGAGCCCACCTGCCTGGGTTCAAGGTCTTGCCCAGTCTTGGTGATATTGGGCAAGTTACTTTACCTCCCAGCCTCTGCTTCTCCGTCTATAAAATAGGAGTGATAATAGTGCCTGCCTTACTATCTGAAATGAGTGATCCACTTAACTGGTTGCACGCTAGGAACACAGGGACTACTGTCTTCTTCGTCCTGTCTTTGCTTTTTCTGTCCAGTGGGGCTGTCTCTGTGGCACACTTGTGGATAGTAAATAAAGGCTGTGGATGATGCTTCCCAAAGATTTGTTCTTTGTTTGTTTGAGAAAGACATTTGCTTTTTGAAATTTTTTTTTTTAAAAGGAATGTAGGAGTCATGATAATTTTGAGGGTGGTGTTTTGCCACAGAATGCAATCCAAACTCATAGTTAAATCTTGTTTGTTTTGTTTACAGGGAACACGGGTCTGGCTGAGAGAAAATGGCCAGCATTTTCCAAGTACTGTAAATTCCTGTGCAGAAGGCGTCGTCGTCTTCCGGACAGACTATGGTCAGGTGAGAGCAAGTCCCTGCAGCTTCCTGACATCCGTGCTCTGCTTTGTAGATGGTCTCACCCAAGGGCATGTGTGCTTACCTCCCCCCAACCCCCCTACACCTTAAGTCGTGTTTCTAAGTGGTAAATCACAATCCCAGTGGGAACGTAGGACGTATACATTGTGAGTGTGTGATGGATACTGCACAGTTCTCCCAAATGGAGCACAACAAGGTCTCCAGCCAGTGGGGACAGAAGAGCACACACTGGCCTGGTTTCCTTCCTGGGTATCTTTTCCACTTTCTTGCACCTTTTTCAAAAATCAGAAGTGTAGAACGCAAGTAATTTGAGACAAAATTCAAATATATTGACAATTCCCAATTGATTACCTTATCACTTTCTCTTAAAATTCTTAAACTTCCATAGTTCCTTAGTCAGTGCCTTAGTCCTCTGACGGAATACCATAAACTGCATGACTTGTAAACAGCAAACATTTATTTCTCACAGTTCCGGAGGCTGAAGTCCAAGATCAAGGCGCTGGCCGTGCAGTGGCTGGTGGGGGCCCCACTTCCTGGTTCATAGACAGCCAACTTCTTGCCGTTCCCTCACATGACAGAAGGGACAAGGGAGCTTTCCCGGGTCTTTTTTGTAAGAGCACGAATCCCATTGGTGAGGGTTTGATCTTCATGACCTAATCACCTCGTAAAGGCCCCACCTTTTAATACCATTGCATAGGGGATTAGGATTTCAGCACAGAAATTTTGGGGAGGACACACTCACTCCATCACACAGAATTCTGGAAATACTGGCATGCCAGTGGAATTTAGGTGGCGGCATCCTGATCCCTGTCACAAGACTGACTCACCCAGTTAAGCTGAGCTCAGCTATCTACCTTGCTGAGCAGCTGAAGAAGTGTCTTCTGTATGTATATGGGAAGGACACTGCTCCTGTTCCCACTCTTTGGTGTAAAACGAACGAAGACCCATTTCCCTGAAAATAAATGTGAAGGGAACACAATACATAACAATAAAATAAAAGGGAACACAATATATAACAGTATAATTCGTGTAACAAAACTGTGTCCCTGAAAGCATAGTAAAATAGATTTTTAATGGAATTCTTTTTCCTTTCTTGTTGAATTATATAATATTTTAATCTCAGAGCCTTTCCTCTTATTCTTTTAACTTTGCTTAAATTTTTTTTTTTTTTTTGGTAAAAAACACACAACATTAACTTTACCATCTTAACTGTTTTTAAGCCTATAGTTCACATTATTGTGCAGCAGATCTCCAGAACTGTTTCATCTTGCAGCACTGAAACTCTGTGCCCACTGCACACTAATTCCCTCTGCCCTCTGCCATTCTTCTTTCCATTTCTATGATTTTAATTACTTTAGATACTTCCTATGGGTGGAGTTATACAGGATTTGGCCTTGTGTGACTGGCTTATTTCACTTAGCACGATGTCCTTCAGGGTTTCTGTTTCTGTCTAAGCCTTGGTTGGCAGAGGCTCCTGACACGACTACTCCACCAGTCCCATAGTGCAACCGCCTCTGCCTCTCTGTCGGCAGCCTGTGCCACGTGAAGCCCTTGCTGGCCACAGCCGATGGGCAGCTCTCAGTGAGGTTGGAGTGGAATGGGTTGGGTAGGTCAGTAGTTCTGCTCATTTTCGACAGTATTTATATGGATTGTGGCTTTAGAGAGAACTAAACCAGAATAAAATGTACTTGAAAACAATACTGAACCTTGACCTCTAATCTCCGCTTGGTCATCAAATACTTGGTTTTATGTTGTCCACTCTGTCATTCCCAAATGTAACAAGTATAATTAGCCTGGTGATTCATGTAGGAATTGTAGGGTTTACAGTATGAGAAAAATGAGGCCAGATTTTAAAAATTGGGTTCAAGCTTGGATCAAGTGCTGGCACTGGCCAAAATACTCTGGTTTCTTTTTCTACTGACCTTCACACTCCTCCCCTCCTTACCTCACAGGTTCACTGTCGAACATACAGAATAAGGAGAGGTTCAGTAACTGATCTTGGTGCCTGGGACAGGAACACCTGTGCTTTAACTGGACAGGGGTAGATTCTTGCAGGAACCAGGGTCAGAGATTTAGAGCATGGCCTTGTTCTGGTCAAGCCCGTCTTTAGTTACTTTTTAAAAATATTGGTTAATTTTGACTCAGTTTGGTATGTTGTTAAAGGATGTTAGGATACTGGTATTTCTGGAGGAAGGGGAGAATGGCAAGTTAGTGTTTAACGGTGTAGAGTTTTAGTTTTGGAAGATGAAAAATTTCTGAAGATGGTGGTGATGGTTGTACAACAGTGTGATTGTACTTAATGCCACTAAACCGTGCACTGAAACATGCTTAAGCTGATACATTTTATGTTAGTGTATGTATAATTTTTTGCCTCCCTCCCCCTCCCACAGACTCACCAAAAGATGTCAATCAGGGTTTGAGGTCAAAATGGTAACTGGCAGAAATTGTCAAATGGCTATTTGTATTTTTAAAAACAATTTCTGTGAAATTTTTACATTACCCAAATATGACCTCTTAGAGTCCTTAACTGGTTTACAAAACTATTAGTGTAATTTTCCTTTGATTTAGAGCAGTGCGTCTGAAACGTTTATGCACATGAATCACCTGGGGAACTTGTTAAGATGCAGATTCTGACGGGCAGGTTGGGGTTCGGCTGGAGAGTCTGCATTTTTCACAAGCTCTTTGTGACATTGATGTGGCTGGACAAACCGCATTGGAGAAGTGAGGATTTAGAAGATAGTCCTGAAAAACGCCTTTAGGGTCATGATTACCTAAAATGAAGAGCAGGAAGCATTCAATCCCCTGCATACACCACCAGTACCTCTGCTTTGGAGGAAGCAAAGATAATGACAGGAAGGAGGGCTTTGGGCAAAGTTTGAAAGTTTTTTTCTGGCCCTTTGAAGCTTTTGCTCTCTTTCCCATTCTCTGTGCCCTCCCTTCCAGTGACCATTTCATCTAGGGGTTGGGCTAACTGCAGTATAATAATTCTCAGGTGGATTAAAGAGCAGTTTAAAAAAATCCTCTTTGGAGTTAGAGACCCAGCAGAGCTATGCATAACTAAAATCCTAAAATGCCACTGCAGGGGCACCGGGTGGGCAGGAAATAATAGTGTTTTGTTTGGCATGAGATCACGAAAGGGCACGCTTTCTTACTTCATTCAGTCTTGTAGGAGAATTGTGCACGTTCACTTAGCTGCTCTTTTTTTGCCAGGGAGATAGTTTTAATGTTAATTTAAAATTTCATGCTACTCTGAAATTGAAATTTAAATTACTCTAGGTAATCTGAAGGCCACAGCACACAGGCAGGTCAACAGCTGTCTTGCAAGTTAGAGATTACTTGTCCTCTTGGACAACATACTTTGGACAGAGTTTTAGAAGAGCAGATTTTTAAAAGCACCATAGTTCTGCTGGGTGCAGACACAGCTGAAAGATCAACTCTTGTGAAAGGGGAAAAGGTAAGATAGCACTGAACATTTGTCTTTTCCGGAACATTCAGGAGGTGCACGAACAATCACTGTAGCACCCTTTAAGAACATTGTAGAATTGAGTAATAAGTTCTACATTAGACTGTTCACATTGAGAGTTTGAACTACTTTATTATCCTTTTCTGGAAAGAGTGTAATTTGATTGCTCTGAAACAGCCTTAGAATGATATCAATTTACCTAATTGTATTTTAAGGAGTAAGTTATTCAATTTATCACAGTACATTTAATCAAGGCGATTACGCTGTGCAATGATTCCATTTGGTTTTCTGTTTGACTTATTTCTATATGAGGTCTTCCAGAATATTTACTGGCTGGGAATTTAATCGTCCTCCTCCATGCCCTTCTCTTTTTATTTGCAACAAGTATAACTGAACTTGGCTTTAAAAGTTCTTCTCATTTTATTAATTCACGAAAAGGCCATTGGATTGCTCAGTAGTTTCAGCTCGTCCCCGTCCCCTGAGAAAGTCGGACATCTTCAAGCCACACCAGGAACACAGCCCTAGTTACTTACAATCACATCTCCCGCTTAGAGCCATCTCTGAGCCCTTTGAGTTGCCCGTTCTGATTTTGGCTTGTCGGAGTTAATGCCATGGGCCCAATTTTGTGAAACTTGATAAGGGGTTAGTTAGTGTGGTGAGTTTTCACTTTTCATCGCCTTTTTGGGTCATTCTTGCACACTTGCTGCCCCATCCGGCTGTTTTTCTCTTGCTACTTTTCCCCCTCCACTTGGCCCCCATTGGTGTCTTTTTTGTCCTTTGAATGTCACATGGATGCGGGCTGCCTTTTGACCTCTTTCCAGCGGCCTTCTCAATATACCGTCTGTGCATGCTCTTGTCTCTGGAGAAGTCTCAAGCTTATTGACCGCAGGAGAGTGGTCAGTGGGGACAGCCCAGCAGGTGTCCCATTTCAGAGCCGACTCCCACTGAAGCTCAGGAATTGGGCAACTAGAACCCAACTTTTTACATTTCAACTTTAAGTGGCCAGAGAAGTTAGATCTGACTGCTGAGGGGAAGTGGTGGATCCTGGATATTTGTGCAGAGTGAAAAATCTCATCTGATGAGCCCAGGAAGGCCCGTGCTTCCCAGCAGCCGGGGAAGCTGCATTCCAGGCTTGTCACGCAAAGCCGGCTGGGCAGCTGTGGAGGGAGCATGATCCCACTAACTCCTGCGTGGAGCCCAAGGGTCAGTGAGCAAGCAGCTGGCCTGGTCCCCCAAGCTGGGCAGCCAGCAGGAGGGGACCACCCGGGGTCTGGAGGGGAGCTCCACCTCCTGGGAAGATTGGCTGGGCTTTGAATTGTGTAGGGGGTGAGGGAAATATCATCCAGGCAGCTAAACTTGTGAAGATGTATGAGAAGGAATTTGGGGGCAACATTTATAATGCAAAAGAAGTGTCCCTAGGATGCAGTGGCTCTTTTTTTTTTTCTTGAGACAGAGTCTCACTCTGTTGCCCTGGCTAGAGTGCCGTGGCGTCAGCCTAGCTCACAGCAACCTCAAACTCCTGGACTCAAGCGATCCTACTGCCTCAGCCTCCCGAGTAGCTGGGATTACAGGCATGCGCCACCATGCCCAGCTAAGTTTTTCTATATATTTTTAGTTGTCCAATTGATTTCTTTCTAATTTTAGTAGAGATGGGGTCTCGCTCTTGCTCAGGCTGGTTTCGAACTCCTGAACTCAAACAATCCGCCCACCTCGGCCTCCCAGAGAGCTGGGATTACAGGCGTGAGCCACCTCGCCCGGCCTGTAGTGGCTCTTTAGAACCAAGCTCTGCCACAGAAGAGATAGATTCTTTCTAGTCAGCTGGCCTGGACATAATTTCCTGGCTTTTATGTTTTGTTTTGTTTTGTTTTTTTAAATGTATATTCTATTTCCTTCTCAGCTTTTCTGTATCTTCTTTTTTTGTGTATGTGAAGGAAAATATTTTCACTTACTAGGGACATCGTACCCATTTTTTTCCTCAAGAGGAAGGGAACGTAAGAGCATTTGCATTTGGGCTCGCGGTGCCTCTCAAGTCTCAGGTGGCCCATATATGGCAATTGCCGCTTCCAACCAAATTTACTTCTGGGTTCACCTGGACCATGTGAAATTGCAGCTTCTAGAGGTCTTGAAGAGTTGGATATAGGCAGTTATGTGTGGTTCAGCCTAACAGCATGTTAGTGGCCTTCATTTTAATTTTGTGATTTAGCTTATCATTGATCTGCTTATGATTTAAAGATGGGATCTTTCTGATGGCTTACAGAAACGCTCAACAAAGTAGCAGATTTTTTTGCAGTCTAGTTGAGTGGCAAAGCATATCCCTAAAATAGTATGCCAGCTTTCATCCTGTTGCTCTTGCTATTGTGTGTGTACATTTGCTAGCAGCTGTAACTTTGGTATTCCTTCTGGGGTTTTCACTTTTTCTGGTGGGTGTCTAAAGGATTTGCTATGATTAGTCTCTTCTGCAGATACCCAAATTTGAATTGAAAAAAAAAATGAATAAATACACAATTTTTTTGGACTTGGGTTTTCCTCTACTGTTCTGTGTATGTTTATTGGGATAAATACACATGACATAGAACTTAGCATTTTAACCATTTTAAGTTTACAGTTTGGCGGCATTAATGACATTCATCATGTTGTGTCGTCACATCACTGTTTCTAAAACTTTTTCACTACCCCAAACAAAAACTCTGAACTCATTAAGCAATAATTCCCTTTGTAATTTATTTTTAAACTACTTTTCTCTTGCATATCTTTTCTTGTGCTGCTTTAAAAAACAACAGCGCATTGGAAATTCTGGTTTGTATCTTTTCATAAAGAATAGATCAAGAAAGATCACTGGAGACCCAGCTCTGGATTCCTGGATTCCGGTGGTCCAGCCTAGGTCCCCTGACCACTTGGCCTCGGCCACCTGCTGTGCATATAGGAGTGGATGGTGCTACCCCTGTGGATGGATGAGGGGCCTTTCTCAAGAGGAAAAGTGGGTTGCACAGCCATCCTGAAAGTAAGGGGGAAGAGGGGCATGCTGGTGACAAGTGACAGATGATTTTTAAAAATTAGATGTACACTATTTGGCTTTTTTTGTTGAAACTTCAGTAGGGCTCCATCTGTTTCCTTGGAATTCACTTCAATCAAAATAGTGCAGCTGTATTAAAAAGATAACACTGAGCCGTGAAAGCTCTTAAATTCTCTTTGTTTTTCCCACGTTTCGCCATTGCTCCTGGAAATACCCCTCTCTGAGATGGACATTAAACACCAGCTTACGGAGTTTCTTAGAATCAGAGGTCTGTGCTCTGGAGACTGACACCACTGGAACTTTTCAGTCTTGCTTTCAAGACCAATTAACATGCAACTTGTCCAACTAACTTAGTTTTGAGCTAAAAAATGTTTTTATGCTCAGAAATCCATGTGGTTCTGACTCTCTAGACCTCTTCCAAGAATTTGGTTTGGCATTTTGTGGCTCAAAGATGGAAAGTCAAATGTTTCCATTAATTTTCACTCTGGGACTATAGAAAAAAAAAGTTTGCTTGTTTATTAGTGCACTTAGCTCCAGGAAAAACACGTGCATGTTTACAAATCCGGGCAGCCCTGCATGAAAAGCTCACTTAATGCGAGCTGGATGGAGACTCAAGCCCAAGCAGGCCAAGCCCTTGTTCTTTCTCCCACCGGGAACCTGGTTCTTGCGAAGACGTGTCCAACTCCCTGGCCTTCGTTCAGGGATGAACGTGCTGATGCGATCTTCTCAGAGAAGCCTCCTCCACTTGAAAGAGCCACCTTATCACATGTGCTTGTTTGGTATTTTTCTGTCTCTCCTCACCCAGGTGTCTGAGAAAGGGGACTTGCCATTGCTGTGTTCCTAGCACCCAGGACCAGAGCCTGGCCCAGGAATGCCCTCAGTAGATACTGAATGGATGAATGAAGCTCCATTTGTAATCAGCACGAAGCCAAATAAGTCATTGGAATGCTGTGGGCTTTATTAAGCACACTATTATATGATGTTTTAATAAAAAAGTTAACAAGCCTTAAAGGACCACAAATGACCAAAAAAAAAAAAAAAGGAGCTGCGTGTCACAAGAATCATGGTGGGAGTTTCACTACGTTATTTCTACACTGGTAATGTGTAGACCACCACAGACCACCAGACCAGAATGAAATACAGAAAGTGGAAGAAAGGGTTTTTCAAGGGAATTCATTTACTTGATAGACTCTAGAAACACAGAAATTGCATTTTTATTTCTTGTGGGGAGCGAGTGGGTGTGCTGACTTTGGTGCAGGGTCATTTTTCAAAGTTTGGCATTTTCAAAACCTGAGACTGTTATTCCATATACTTCAACAGTCATACTGAAACAGGAAACAGTGACAAACGTAAGCTACCTTCGTGTCCTAAGGAATACGGCTGTGTGAGGTGTTGCAGACCTTAGTGTGCCAAAGGTCCACACCGTATTCCCAGCACCAGTGAAAAACCCCATCGTAAGACCTCTCTGGGGCCTGTTTCCCTGCTTCTTTAAGTGAATCCAGCTTATTTCTGATGCTTTTTTCCAGAACATGGCTTTTGTCTTCTCATCTCAGTCCCTTTGGACTGAACAGGTGGGTTCCTCCCTGCCTGGCCTCCCCAGAGGGTTGGGTGGGGGAAGGCGATTAGATCTCTGTTGGCAGTATTTACTGGCCCTGGCAAGGCTCTAGCTGAATACACACACGTTAGCTGCTTTTGCAAGGAGAGCAAATGGCCTCTGCCCTGAGTCGTGACCTTTTTTGGCCTCCTGCCCTCCTTTGGGCCCACTTGTTGATTTTTTCCTTGGTTGATTTTCCTGGACTTTGGCCTTCTTCTTCCTCCCTGCATCCATTGAACGCACCTCTTCTTCCCAACCCTTAGAGTTGGTCTTTTTATCTGGACTCAAGCATGCCTCTAACCTGCCTGAGCCTCCCATCTTTGTTTGATGTTCAGATCCCAGGCTCAGCTTCTAGGTAGCTTGGCCCACGCACACCTGTGCAGACCTGTGGTATATCCAGATCCTTCCTGCAACCAGTGAGATGCCTGGTCTTGGCAATGCTAGTGTCCGGGCACAATGAGAAGCACTGATGTTTGATGCCATTGGCCCCATCATTGCTTTTGATTTTGTGATTAGCTTCAAAAATTAAATTGCTCACATTTGAAAGGAAGTGGAATGTATGTTGTATTTTTGGAATACTGAAAATAATCAGCTAATTAATGCTGGGTGCTAAGTGCAGGCCAGATAGCAATGTATGACTGGAAGACATGAAATGGAAAACTGGTTAAATCAAACTCAATTCTTTCATTTTGAATGCTTAAATAAATACTATACCTTTATTATAAATAACATCTTGTGATAAATGTGAAGACCTTGTTTGGAAACAGAAACAACTCAAATTATCTTCGGAAATCAGACATGGCATCGTTTACCGCCGACTGCTGGGTGTGATTTCAGTAGAAAAAGCAGAGGCAATTCGTTAGATTTAGGCAGTTGTCCGTTTGGAAATGAGTTGCATTCTATTCTAAAAATTCGTTTATAGGCCTGTTATTTGGCACAAATTTTTCCAAAGACTCGGATATGCATGATGAATTGATTATCCAGCTGGCCTACAAAGACCTCGGGCATCCACAGCGTGCCTGGGAAGGGCTGATGCTAAAGTCCTCTATTGCCTGATTCCAACTTCAACCCTGTTCAGATTCCAACCTGGAGTGCCACCATGTGACAGTAGGGAATCCTATTTTGCCCGTGATCCCCTCCCTGGTGAGCTGTGGGAAAAGGGGCACCCCAGTTCTAAACCATGCCTTCCTCATAGTTGATGGGGATGAAGGCCTCATCAGGGTGGGCATTTCAGATGGGGAAAGGGAAGAGGATGATATTTGCTGGGTGACATCTCTCCACCCGTTATCGTGCTGGTACCAGTCTGCCCTGTTAATCCTCAGAACTACCCTCTGAGCCAGCCGTACTGCAGTGATACAGCAGTTGAACTTAGGTGTGATAACAGGTCTGAGAGTCCACACTTGGCCAGCGGTCAGTGACAGAGCTGGGTTTGCATCCCGAGTGTATCATCTCTCCACTTGATCATGTTTGCACCTAAGGAGGTGTGTGAATAAGACAGGGTCAGACTGTTGACAGAGGTTGTTGTCTCCTTTGCTGTGCTCATTCCTTTTCTCTCTGTGGGCCCCAGGCAGTTAGTGTACTCTCCTGTGCTTTCTTATCAAGGCATTTATGCGCCTTCGAAGTTACTCTTCAAGATTGGCGGCTTCTCATGCCACCTCCCTGCTTCCCTCTACTTTGTGGTAGCTTTTTTCCTTCATTTTATTTTATTCCTCTAGGGAAATAGAAGGGTCCCCATAGGCTTGTGTTCACAATCTTGCATCCACGATGCTCCATTCGGCAGAGTGGTTCCCAGCCCCGGCTGCACGTTGAAATTCACGGGGAAGCTCTTCCTGAGAGCTTTGGCCCTGCCCTAGAACCAAAATATCAGAATCTCAGGTGAGACTCAGGTCATGGTGTGTTTTTAAAAAAAGCTCCCTGGGTGCTATTTAATGAGCAGCCAGGTTCAGAACTATGTCACAGACTGACCATTGTATCAAAACATTACCTTAAAAATTTTTGAAAAAGCACAACTTTTGCAGGCTTGACTTAGAAAGTACCTATCATTGCTTAATAGTTGGCCTTGGTTTTTCCCAGGGAGCTTCTTTCTTGGCCATCTTCTCTGTGAAATAGCTCCTTCTGTCTGTCTGTCTGTCCACCTGCCCACCCATCCGTCTGTTATCCATCACTGGGCCCTTGTCTGCAAGGGGCCTGGAGTTCGTCTGTGTACTCTCTTCAGAGCCTTGACCTGCTTTTGATCTTCCCATCTCCCCTTCCTTCTCCCAACTTCCCATGGGACACTGTTAGAGTGGGATGTTGGGTTTAAGCGTCCCAGATACTAATGCAGTGTTTCTGCAAGTCTGAGTCTCCAGCCTGCTGCTCCAGAATCATCGGGGCCCAAGTTCCTTGGCTCCTTCAACGTTGCCCGAATCCAGCTCTTGGTGAATTTGGTCTTGGAACCTGCATTTAACAAGCTGCCCAGATTTTATTCACACTGACTCGGTGAGTACTTTGATCTGAGGAGAACTGGAAAGTTCTCCTTCCTCTTCTCACCCCCTCTTCTCACTTACTTGCCGTTTACTTCCAATTGGGCTATTCCCTGCCCCGTGCGGTGGGGGCTCTGTGGGGAGGCCAGCCTTCCCGTGGTATCAATCTTCAGAGAGGTTTGAGTCTTTCATTTTTTCCCTCTCTCTTTTAGGGTCCTGCCCCCTTTTCTTCCTGTGTCTGAAACAGAACTTGATGTTTGGACACTTCTTCTGTCTTGGGAGAGAGTGTGAAGTGTTTCTAATTTGTGTTTAGAGACATCCCAGTGCTGAAGCAGCTTCCCAGAGTCCAGCCGTCAATGGTGGTCTTCGGGTTCAGATAACTCAGTTAAGTTCTATTCATGTTTCTGAAGGGGGCCTTGCCTGTTCGTATCTCAAGGAGAGAGAGGGGACTAGGGCCTGAAGGAAGGGCAAGGCCTTGGGTGAGGGTGGGACAGGGACACTGTTGAGGAGAGGACGGGCCCTGGGGGTGGGCGAGGGTGACGTCTTGGGAAAGGTGACTTTGCTGTGGTCTGAATGTTGGTGTAAGTTCTTATGTTGAAGTCCTGACCCCCACTGTGACCGTATTAGGAGGTGGCGCCTTTGGGAAGTGAGTAGGTCATGAGGGCAGACCCCTCGTGAGTGGGATTAGTGCTCCAGTAAAAAAGGCCTGAGGGCGCTTGTTTGTCCTCGCACCACATGAGGACACAGCGAGAAGGTGCCGTCTATGAGCCAGAAAGCAACACTCACCGGACTCCGAATCTCCTTGTTCTTGGGCTTCCAGGTCCCCTGAACTGTGGAAAATGCATTTCTGCTGTTGATAAAACCACCCAGTCTGTGGAATCTGTTATAGACCAAGGCCAGCTTATTTCTTCCACTCTCCTCCCGTGGTGCATCTGCCCTCCTGGGGTTGGCAGTCCCCACTGTGGGCAGGAGGAGAGTGCAGGGCGGAGAACTGTGCATATATCCCAGGCCGCAGCCCGCACTGGGGAGAGAAGGAAGCTTAAGCCCAGTGGATGCCCATTCTGGTAACTTCGGCTCAAAGAGTGTATGTTACTTAGAACTGCAGGGAAAGTGTGAACTTATGGCTTTTATTTCACACCATCTGATTGTGCTGCCATTTTAAAGCTAACAGACTGTAAAAAATTGAAGTCAATGGTTACTTTGGAGGGACTGAACTTTCAAAGTATTGGAAATGCTCAATGTATTGTTGTGTGTGGTGCATCAGGGCTGTAGGCTTTACTGCATGCAAATGAAACCTCCATTTAAAACAAAAGTAACATCTACCTTTTCTGAAGGCAGCTGTTTGTGAAGTGACACATGTCAGCAACACAGCATTCCTGGGTAAAGTTTATGTAGCAATTCCAGTGTTTAACTAAACAAGGGCAGCGAACCACAGCCCTTGCCCACAGCCTGATTTGTACAGCCAATGAGCTGAGATGGTCTCTTACATTTTTAACTATTTGTAAAAACTCACAAGAAGAATATTTTATGACACATGAAAACTATATGAAATTCAAATTTAATAGTGTCGTATTGGAACACAGCCATGCCATTCACTGGCCTCTTGTCTGTGACTGCGTTTGCGTCCGTTGGTGTGTTCCGGAAGGGCTTTGCTACGGCCTGAGTGTTTGTGTCCCCCAAATGCTATTGCACACAGCCGAGGACTAGCGAAGCCTCAAGTATTGACCATCTGGCTTTTTGCAGAAAAAGTTTGCGGAGCCTGAGCTAAAGGCTCATTTCCCCCAGTTACCTCTGAAATGATATTTAGTGCCTCAGGGGGCCTTGCAGAGGGTTCCCAATCTGGGCTACACACTGGAATCCCTTGAGGAGCTGCTAAATGAGATTCCTGGGCCTCTGTGCCATGCCAAATGGCACAACTTCCCTGGAGGTGAGCCCAGTAATGTATTCGCAGCCAGCGCAACCAGCCATCGGGGGTCTGTTTTTGGACTCTAATGGATTGCTAGATGATCCACTGGTTCCTAAGCCCTATTGTTGTTTCCCCAGTGAGGGGCAGTGCCTCGCCCAGTAGGGTGAAAGTGGGCCGCAGTCAGTGGGAAAACTCATGCTTCTTGCCACCTGTAGGGCAGTGGCTCTCAAAGTGGAGCCGACGTCAGAATCCCCCAGAAGGCTTCTTAAGCCGCTGAGTCCCTGGCCTCAGCCCAGAGTTTCTGATTCAGCAAGTCTCAGGTGGAGCCGGCACATTTGCATTCCTGACAAGCTCCCAGGTGCGTGCTTCCCACTGGTCTGGAAGCCACACTTTCAAAACGGGTTTGTAGGGCTTGGCAGGCTGTGTGTGGATTTTTTTTTAAATCCATGTTCTAAATAAAAGCATCTGATACACCGTCTCCCTCCCAAAGCATATTCTTTGAAAACACAGATGGTCACTCACACAGCCCAAGTACCTTTTCGAATGCCGCAGCCTTAAAGAAATCATTCTTGAGCAGTGTTGTGTCAGGAACAAGACTGTAGTCTGGAGAGGTTAGTTGTAAATATTAACACTGCCAGTGGTTTAGTCTGTAACTGAGTGTTGTTTTCTGGGTTGGCTTAATGGGGAGCCGCTCCCAGGCACTGCAAAAATAGGACAAGCCTGTGTGTTGTGTGTTCATTACAGCCCAACACGTTTCCAAGGATGGTCTACGCCATCTGGACGTATTTCAGAGAGCGAGTTGATGATGCTTGTGCACTTCCAGAAGTTGCTGTAGAAATGCTGACCACCATGATGCTTATTTCTAGTATGGAAGAGCAGTTAAATTATAAACTTACCATTTTTGGTGTTAGGCTAATACATAGTCCTCATTTTTTCAGCTTTATTTATTTCTATTAATACTTAGAAGCTGCTGTTGGAACTCCCAAAATTTCCACAGGTGTCCAATATGCTCTTGTATTCCATCGTCTGGACCAACTGGCGTAAAGAAACCAAGGAAGAGGCCCAGGCTACCAGGACGAGGCAGCTGAGGCCCTAGGGTAGAAAATGTAAAGAAACACTCCTTGAGGGTCATGAGCTACCCCCAGCGTGGGTGCATCTTTAAATTGTATGCGTTTGCACCTGCGTGTCTCACACTAGGTCCCTACCCCGATCAGAACCTGGAAGCTTGAACAAGACTCCCTGGGACAAGCGGCCCCATCTGCGGAAGCCTGCTCGCCTCTTCCACTTGCTTGGCTTGCCTGTTTCCTCCATACCTGTAACACATAGTCTGAGGGACTCGTTTTAAACAGTTCTGTCTCTGGCGTGTGTTCAGATATCTGTGTCAACACACTTTTGTGAACGTGTTTAGGATGAGATGGCTGCAGTACACTTTGCCACGTGGAATACGATGGCTTTGATTATTCCAATGAATTTTTGAGGGAAAAAAAGATGAAGACTTTCTAGCAGGCTTGTGCAAGCTCACGTAAAACTATAATATTATGTGTGTAAATTCAGCCCGTGGCCTGTATTAGAAGTTCCCAGTGTAGTTGCCTCATTTCAGAGGTTGGAGTCAGTCTTTCATCTAGCTGCTGTCTCAGCGTTCCACATGGTTCTGGGAATCATTTTGAAATAATTAATAGTAGTCTTAAGTCTTCCAGTGAGGGTAACAGGGTAGCTAACCCTTGAGAATTCAGCAAGTATTTCAGTCTTCTGGAATGATCTGCTGTTCTGAAATGTATCCGTCTTCCTGCCATGTCAGAGTTCATCGAGCCTTGTTCCAAGCATCTGCTTTTGCTTGTGCAAAGAGCTAATGACAGATGTTTAACTGGCTGAGCAGAGAGACAGTCACTGCTGTGACAATGGGCTGAAGCATATGCTGCCCCCAGTTTCAGGAAGCCTTTGTAGCAAAGGACTCAAAAGAGATCAGGCCTCCAGGGAATGTTGCCGGCATGCCTTTGTAAAGGGCGAATCCTGTCCGATTAACCTAATTTCCTTCCCCAAGCAGTGATAAACCAAGGAGATAAAAATTGCAGCCATTTCAACTTTAGCATTTATTTTTTTTTACGATGTAAGATATATTTGTAATTAAAATTTGAAGATGGCTCATTCAAAACATTTATTCTGCTTTATTTATTTATTTTTCCTCCACCAAAAGGTCACAGCTTGCCTTGGAAAATGGTACCTGGGCCTTGCGGACATTTGGAGATAGCACTAGTGAATGTGGGTGTCAGCGTCCACATCCCCACATGTATTTTGTATGTTCCCTGTTTGGGACATTCTCTGCAATGGTAGGATGATGTAAATACTATAGAGAAAGTAATTCCTGCCATTTGAGGAAAGCCATACTCAAAGCATCCATGATTGGCTCGTTGCTTTCTTTGATGGAGATTTTAAAATAGCTTGCAGATGTTACTTTTAGCTACAAGGGCAAAAGCAGCTGAAGCCACATTTTAGCACCTAAGATTTGATTAGTTAATAACTTTCATAAGTTTGCGCTGAGGTCTGCAATGAAAAGGAATAGGTTTTTTTTTTTGGTTTTTTTTTTGTTTTTTTTGAGACAAGGTCTCACTCTGTTGCCCAGGCTATAGTATAGTGGCTTTATCGTAGCTCACTGTAACCTCCGACTCCTGGGTTCAAGCAATCCTCCTGCATCAGCCTCCAGAGTAGCTGGGACTACAGGTGTGTGCCACCACGCTCTGCCAATTTTTCTATTTTTTCATAGAGACAGGTTCTTTCTCTTGCTCTTGCTCTGGCTGGTCTCAAACTCCCGGACCCCAAGTATGGGACTGTACAACAGCAAATGGGGTAACAGCCTTTGGCAGTAAATAGCTGGCCTCTCATCTGTCTGGGAAAAGAGAGATGCCGTAGGTTTTACACCTGAGGATTGCCAGGGATCATTTTTCTCCTCCCTCTTCTGTCTAAGCAGGTTAGAGGCTGTCATGAATATTTCCTTGCATGGGTGAGACTTTGTGTTATCATCTTGATCCCTGAGAGATAGACGGTGACCACTGCAGGTTGCTTCAACATTTATTTGGCAACACTGCAGAAGTGCAGCTGTGTTTAAAGAGAATGTATAACTTTGAGAATGACATGATATATGATCATGAATTTTTTTGTTTTTTTTTCAGAAACAGGGTCTTGCTCTCTCGCTCAGGCTAGAGTACAGTGGTGTCATCATAGCTCACTGCAGCTTCAAACTCCTGGGCTTAAGCGATCCTCCTGTCTCAGCCTCCCAAGTAGGTGGGACTGCAGGTGCACACAACCACGCCTAGCTAATTTTTCTATTTTTTGTAGAGACAGGGTCTCACTATGTTACTCAGGCTAGTCTTGAACTCCTGGCCTCAAGGTATCCTCCTGCCTTGGCCTCCCAAAGTGCTAGGATTGCAGGAGTGAGCCACTGCACTGGCCGTGAATTGTTTTTTATAATGGATCTTTGAAGCTCTCTTTTTAAGTGGTGTCTAGTAGCAGTTTATGTCAGGTCTAGGGTGAGGATCATCCCATTTCGTTTCTAGTTCTCCCCTCGCTGGTCCCCATGTGGACAATGTACAGCTGTCACTCACTCCCCAGCTCCTCTGTGGCTGCCTCACAACAGCTTTTGAAGAATTCCTGGAAGCAAGTCCCGGGAGGTTTACTTGGGTCCTGTTAATTGAAGGATTTATGGGGTATCTGTTGAACTCAGGGGATTTGGAGCAGGAAAATACTTCCCAGATCATTTAGTTTTGCTTTGTCATTTGACATGTGACCAGAGTTGGGCCAGAGCACTTTGATCCAGGTCACATAAGAGAGAAAACAGAATTGGGAGAAATGAACTCTCACCATTTATGCATCGGGCCTCATTCAGTTTTGTGGGCTACCTTCTGCTTGGGGGTGATGAGGACCAGCCAGTCTATGCCTGGGAAATTATACAAACGAACCCTTCTTAGCCAGCTGCTTAGGGAATCACGACAGGAATTCACAGTACTATTAAGAATTTGATTAGTATCTGAAAGCCAGAGGCAAAAAAGTAAGTCAATTTTCTTGTATCTGCATCCTAGTAAACTCTTGTGAATGAATGCGTTTAGGATAAAACTGAAAATAAGCCTCTAACTAATGCACAAGTTAATTTACATAGAGAGTAAATTAGAGAGTCCTGCATAGAGAGCGGGACTTTTTCTATACATTCATGATTAAGCCGGTGTACACAATATTCATAGATAGCAATAAATAAATGTCACGGTGACCTAGAGAATAAAACTTGTTGTTACTTTGTGACCCTTTTTTTAACCTATGTGCTCAACCGTATTACCCTTTTAAGTTATATACAGACTTTCTTTTTATTGGGCTTGTTCAGTGTATCTGTCTGTCCATCCATCTTAACCCAGTGATCAGCAAATCTTTCCTGATTTCTTCAACTAAATTAACCAGGAATATCATAATTTACATATTAATTGATACTGTTTTCTTTTAAGTTTGCATTATGTGGTTTGCTCTTACCAGAGGACCCAATGTGGCAAATAAAAGAGGAATTGGGAGGATGGATTTGCATATCTGAATAGTCCCAAAGGGTCACTGACCCCCAAATTAGTACTTGAGCACTAACAGGAGATCACCTGGAAGTGATCCCCCTAAACCTTAGTGGAAGTGCTTCCCCTAAACCTTATGTTTATAGAACTCTCTGCTGTTCATAACATTTTTCATTTGATTGATCTGATTTTGATCTTCATACCAGCCATGCGATCCAAGTTTCCAAGTTTTAAAATGTCATTTGTAAAGATCTGTCGATTGCCACTTTTCTGTTGCACAGACAGAAGCAATCAGGATCTATCAGTGTCAGAGACCTTACTGCCCAGCACAAAACCCAAAGCTAAGTAGTATAGCTGGAGGTGACATTCCCAAGGCCACCACTCCAACTTTTTCTTAAAAAGTGTGAAATCCTGCAGAAGAACAAACAACAAACAAAAAAGTCACCAACACATAGTGGCTACTTTTTCATTCTCTCTCTGAAAGACTTCAAGTTTGGAAATGTACAATCGACCCCAGGGTAGAAATAAAGTTTTTATGCTCTCTACTGTTTTGGTTAGAAGACAGTTTACATGGCAGGAAAAACCTAGGGTGAACTACTTACTCTGCTGCTGCCGCCTCCAAACTTTAGAGCGATCACCTGCAGGCATCGGAATTGCCATTAGGTGGAACTTACCAATACATGGCCTTTTCCTCCTCTCTTTCTCCTGCCTATGTCCATTTGCGGTCTTGTACTCTTTAACTGAGAATCTTTTATTTTTCTTTCTAAAATTAAAAAAAAATACATGAGCAGCTGGAGGTTGGAGTGTCAGATTGAATACATCAAGGCAGTATAAATAAGAAGTAGCCAAATGAATTTCTGGGGCTCTTCGATGAAGACATTTTCTCTAACATTGCTGGGCTGGGCGGAATGGACCATAAGCTGAGGGATAGCAGTGTAGACCAATTAATTTTTTCCTTGCCTAAAAGCATTCCTTTTTGTCTTATGGAAATTCCGGGTCTAAAATTGCCATTAGGATCAGTCTCGCTAAAGAAATAGTTTAGCTGTCAGTCCTCTACATTACTTTGTGTGAAGAAAATCTAAGCCATCTGGGCTTTCTGTGCTTTTATTGTGCTGGCCCTAAAGACAGGGCAAAGCGGCTTTTGTTTTGCGGTCAAAGCAGACGTACGCAGCCGGCCATCTTAATTTCTTTTGTATGGCTTGGCATGTATTTTAGCTGCTTTGCAATGTTGAAAAGATTTCAAGCCAAGATGAGGAAGGGCAAAATAAATTGATGAGTTTTCTTTTTTCCACATTTGAAGGGTACTAGATCAAATATTTTGCGAACAGGTATCCTCTGAAATAAGTACATTTATTTAATATCATTTGGATGTTTCTCCAGGTTTGTTGTTAATCCGTTTCTTTGGCCAGATGTTTCTCTTACATATGAATCATGCATCTGGGATTTGGTTTCAGCATACATAAGAAAAGAATGTCAGAACCTGAAATATCTTGGTATTGTATTAATGTAATATGGGGAATAATGTTGTAGAATAATGTTTCCTCTCCCAATCACAAAACCTTGCAACAGATTCTGGAAATGTAGCCTCCTAATTCCACTTTACTTTGCTTCGCTAACCTGTGCGTTTGTAGATAGGCACTTTATTCTGGTGGTATGGGCAGACTCTGCTATTAATAAGCATTTAGTCATAACTGACTGTCATGTGACTCTGTTACTCTTAAGATTGTGCCTAGAAACTGTCTTTTGAATTTATTTTTAGTTACCTGCAGGAGAAGCCCTTACATTACAAAATAGGCAGGGAGGATTACATCTCTACTGTTGTCCAGCAGCAGATCGGGCCACAGCAATCAGTAAATGCATGTCATGTGCAGGTTATGGACTGAGGCTAGTTTTCAGTTTCAAAATGGTAGGGGAATATACTTTAAAAATCATCAATTCAAATAAAGAATCATTTGCTGCTTTTCTAGTTGCTATTATTTTGACCTTCCTGAGTAGTATTCGTATTTCCAAATGTGTAGTTGAAAAAACTTATATGCTCACAAATTATGCTGATGCTTGCAGCAAAACTGAAGCGCCCCCAGGACTTACAAACTAAGGCAGCATCACCAACCGTGGTGCCTGCGCCCAGCAGTGGTGGGGACGGTGCTGATGTAGACACTGGCCTCTTGAATTGTCTGCCGGAGACTAGCCCTTCTGTCCTTAACTGGGACGTATCATGTCCAGGTGTTTTACCAATGGCGGCTACTGCTACCAGTGTTTCCCAAAGACAAGTCCTAAATGATGTTGGGAGAAGCGGGTGGGGGATGGGTTAAATTAACTTTGGGAAAGGCTACATCATCATCATCATTTTTATTTTTAGGACTTTAGAGTGGCATTTAATCTTAATTTCAGCAGAAAAGAAATGTGTTCACTTCTTTGCTTAATCATGCTTTCCAAACAACAAGAGAAGCTGTTCAGAAAATTAATGCCCATTAACATGTATTCACTCGGGAAAATGCTGGGCTAGATGATGCTTCCTTTTTGTGGCTGTTATTTTCATTTGGGTTCATATTATCAATGTTAATCAGCTAAGCCGGGCTTGCTGGCATGCGCTTGTAGCCCCAGCTACTCGGGAGGCCGAGATGGGAGATTTGCTTGGAGTTCAAGACCAGCCTGGGCAATATAGTGAGACTCTGTCTCTTCAGAAAAAAAAAAAGGTTAATCAGCTAAATACCAGCATTGTCTTCTCTAGGATATGACTCCTATATGAGTTCCGTTCACATATTTTACTATTTTTAAATAGCATTTTTTATTTTTTTAGAGACAGGGTCTTGCTATGATGCCCAGGCTGGAGGGCAGTGACTACTCCCAGGCACGATCGTAGCACACTGCAGCCTCAACTCCTGGGCTCAGGCGATCCTCTCACGTAGATGGGACTACAGGCTGGCTCCACTGTGCCTGGCAATGTTTAAATAAATTTTAATGCTCTGTTTGACGCTAATACCTTTCGGGGTTCGTTTGAGGGGTAGGGAGTGGAAGCACAGGAGAGTGCTTAGGAATGTGCCTGATGTTGCGAAGACAACACCTGCCGTGTGTTAGGGCTGGTCATCCCGAAGCAGGCCCCGGACAGCGAGAGTGACCTTCCCCACGTTTGGATAGGAACTGTGCTAATTACGGACCTGTTCGTGGCCATCTCTTCATCCTGTTTTAGCTACTTTTGACAAGAAAGACCCGAGATAATATAGGCTTTGGGCGTTAATCAGTGAAGCCTGTGCTCTTTCCTGGTGACCCAAATCTGGGAGATTTTCTTTTTCTGGTAATAGACTTTGTGGAGCCAGGTGTTAGCCTTTATGCTTGGGTGTGGGAGGGAAGGAAGAAAAAGGACTTGGCAAGTCTATTCTAGAACATTTTGTCTCACACCCAGAAAGGACCGTCACCCTTGAAAGAGTTCAAGGTGGTTTTTAATGTTGCAGAAAGCTTAGCGCGAAGGAAACTTCATCCGAATCCTGTTTAGTCTTATGACACTTCAAGACAGTCATGTTATAATTAGTAGCTTGTCCTGCCACTAGCTTGTCTTCCTGTTTGGTCTCATTTCACTTTGAAAACCAAATCAATATCCAGCCCATGAAAACAGTTTGCCAAGATCTGTCAGCACTTGATGTTCTTCAACACCTGGATACCGTAGCTTCGTAGTTCCCAGACCTTTCGATTCCTGCATCCAGAAGTTCTAGGAGAGCAACATAGAGCTGTCCTAGTCTTAATTTTGTCAGGCAAAGGCATTTAATAACTCTTGCCATCACTTTAATTTTAAAAGACAATTTTAACACACTGAAAACGGGAAGGACATAATCTCAGAATAAAGGAGAACCTTTTAAAATTGAAGAAATTGAACTTTATGAAAAGCTCTCTTTATTGTCTTATATTTCTCATTTGGTTACTGAAAGTAAGTTTCAGTTAAGCGTTGGGAAATTTCTGCTGCAAATAATTCAACAATAGGGTGGCTCAATTACCTATCAGGAGAAAATGCAATCCCAACTCCAGGTACAGTTCCAGGACCTGTCTCAGGGAAGAGTTTAGTTCTGTAGCTGGCACTTTGAATTATTCTTGTTCCCCTTATTGAAGGATAAGGTTTTTGAGCATTCTAATATTTCAAGTTGAAGTGTCAATAAATAGATTTTGATAAGAAAATTTAGATCACTTGTATTGGAAAAAGGAAATACATACGTATCTGGAATTCCTTTGTTTGAATAAAATCTTGCTGGAGAGTTTACACATTTTGCAAGCAGTGTAGGAAGAGGTGAACAGAAATCCGCCCCCCGTACCCCGCATTTCTTAACTGTGGTTTCCGTGAAACTTTTAGAGTTCTGTACATCTTGATTTGAAAGCTATTGCTTGAGAATAATCTATAGCACTGGTTCTTAATGTTGCTATGACTTTCACCTAGTTTCGCAGTGGAGTTTACACAGTTTTAAGAAGAAAAACCAGTATACGAAGTGAAACTTAAGAGTTAGGAGTTGCATGTGGATTAGGTACTAGAGCCCTATTTATGCCAGTTTATACCAGTTTTGTGTTCTAAGGTTCTCCAAGGCCACCTTTGATTTTCAAAAAACAGCCATATATTCAGTTCTGGTAGATTAATTTTATTAATAAGGAGTTAAGTTGAATATGGGTTTTTTGCTCAATTTTTTAATGTTCCTCTTTTCTTACCATAATTACTTTCATAACTGGCTGTTTGCCCTTTTAGTTCGTGACTGTAGAAAAAGAGCAGAGCAATCAGATACATTCTTGGAGAAAGTGTCGTGGGTAAATCTTGTGGTCATTAAAGGTCTGTGCTAGTGTGCGACGTGACCTGAGAGTGGGGAAAGGGTTGTTTCTTCTGTGGTTTATGTAAAATCCTCGGAGACTGATCCTGAATTAGATAAATAATTGATTTTTCAAAGAAAAAAGAGTGGATAAAAATTGTTGGGAAGAAAATTATTTCCTTAGTAATATGATTTGAGAAATCGGTTTGGGGATACTTAGCGAACACCAAATAGAAAAATGGAACAGAGTTCTCCGGTTTATTGGGGGGGCGGGGCAGGCGGGGGCATAGGAAGAAAGAGTGAGTTGATGGTGATTTGTCACTAACTAGTCGGCAGGAAATTGATTCAATGAGTGTCAGGACAACTGCTTATCTTGTGCCTACTTTTCTCACTTGTGTGTCAGTCTTTGTGCTTGTTGGATTAAATAATAATGATGTAATATGGGTTAAGTATTTGAAGTTCTTATACAACCATGTAATTATCATTTATGAGTGTCTGCACTTAATCTTCCCAGATTAATGTGTGCAAACCAGTTTTAATGCTATTAATGAACTTCAGAAGACCTAGAAGCTTTTTGGTTAAGTGGTATCTTTCCATGACTATATCACTCCTTTTAAAAAAAAAAATCCTTCCGTAATTTACCCATCACTGTATATTTGATGTGCTTGTTCTGCTAGAGCAGTGGTCCCCAACCTACTGGTCCAGTCCGAGGCCTGTTAGCAACCAGGCCGCACAGCAGGAGGTGGGTAGCAGAGAAGCAAGTGAAGCTTCATCTGTATTTACAGCCGCTCCCCATCGCTCGCATCACCGCACAAGCTGCGCCTCCTGTCAGATCTGCAGCGGCAGTAGATTCTCACGGGAGTGCAAACCCTCCTGTAAACTGCGCATGCGAGGGAACTAGGTTGCATAATCCTTATGAGAATCTAATGCCTGGTCATCTGAGGTGGAGCTGAGGCGGTGATGCTAGCGCTGGGGAGCGGCTGCAAATACAGATGATCGTTAGCAGAGAGGTTTGATGCACAATAAATGTAATGTGCTTGAATCATCCTGAAACCATCCCTCCTCCCCCTTCCATGGAAAAATTGTCTTCCATGAAACTGGTCCATGGTGCCAAAAAGGTTGGGGACCACTGTGCCAGAGTCCAAATACTTAATGCAGTTTAAAAATACTGTTACATTGTAACTGGATTTTTAACAATGGACAGACAAGAGTGATTGACTTCGTATTGTTCGGAAGTTAGGCAGGGGATTCCAGGACCTATGGAAACAAACAAAACATATTTTGGAGCAGGAAGCTATAACATGCACTGGAGGTGCCCACCAGCCTGCACTTCGGCCTGCTCCCACAGACGGGCGGTTGGCTCTCAGCCCTGCCTGCCACACGTTAACCGTGGGACCTCAGCCAAGGTACTTGGACTCTCTGGGCCTCAATTTTCTCATTTATAAAACTGGGAGAAGAATAGCACTTTCCCAGAAGACTGCTTGCCAGATACAACACAGGTATTTGCCTGGTTATACAGATAAGAATTTCCATAATTACATCTATGTATGTATCTGTGCATATATGTGTATACAGACACCCACACTCATGTGTAAGACACAGAAATACTGGAGTAGGTTACTGCCATAGAAAGCAGAAGATTCTGTGCTGTGTGGAGGCCAGTGCTGGACTGGGCTAGCCAGGCGTGGTTTCGGCTGCTGCAAGGCCTGGCAGGGGGTGGGCAGGTGAGCGTGTGGTGAGGGGCCCAGAGTGCAGGGGAGCAGGAAGGACGAAGCAGGGCCAGCGGAACTAGCATCCATAGCAGGATTTCCAAGGAAACAAGCCTTGACAGCGTCACGGTGGAACGAGCGGGCCGACCGTCCACTGGGAGCGGTCATCTTGTCTTGACAGCAGCCTGCGTTTCCGAGGTCCTTAACCCTGGGCGTTGTAACCGCTCCTCTGATGCTTACAGCAGCCTTATGAACGAGCGAACGGGGAGTTAGCCTTGCCTCCCTTGGACAGCTTGGGAAAAGGAAGGTCCCGAGAAGAGGTCTGAGCGTGTCAGGCCACATCCCACAGCGAGGGGCCTGGCCCTGGAGCCCGGGGCTGACTCGGAGCTGATTTCCCTGGCAGAGTTGGTCTCCCCCTGCCTGGAGCCCCTGTGCTTTGATTGTAGCATCTTTTAAAGGCACTTTCGGGGATCAGTTTCCCCATCCGCTCTTTCCCTCGACCCCCTCTCAGCGCTGTTTCTCCTTTGTGTCTATTTCTGTAGCTTCTGACGCAGTGCCAGCCCGGAGTCAATACATTTTGAACAAAAGAGCTTTTAGCAAAAGGCGGGCGTGCGGACGACTTAAACCCCCATCATAAGAATCAAAAATCACACTCTTATCTAAACTTCGACAGGTCTGGAAATGCATTATCTAAATGTGCTTATCCACGTGAAAGGTTTTCCATAAGGTGCTATTTTCTGAAGTTTTACTTTATTCCGTGAATATTTTCTGAAGTTTTACTTTATTCCATGAAACAAAGAACATTCTTGCCACCTGCTTTTCTGCTTACTATTATCCCGCCAACCCCTCCCCGCCAAGACTAGTCTCATGCTTTTTATGATCGAGTCCTCTTTGTTCAGTTATCAGATATTGTGCTAATCTCAGCAGGAAATATTATGGCTGAGCCTGGGTGTGGGGAACTTAAGCTAATATGTTTGAAAAAACTGCAAGCCCCCAAACCCTCCCCGCGTCTGGAATAATGAAGCCAGGACAAAAAGATCATGGGCTTTATTATTAGACACACTTACAAGAAAGCTTATTAATGGAAAACAGTTTGCGAGTAGAGTTGGCAAACAAGTCAGCTGCCATTGTTAAAAGTTCAAATAGAACGTGGCTTTGTTGAAGGAGAATCTGAATTAGTTATTAGTGTCTCAGACCACAAAGGCTGCCGCGTTTTGATGGTCTACGGAGCTCATGAAACATAACCGTCCTTTCTGTCTCGGAGAAATGTTAAAAATTAAACATTTTCAAATGAAAATTAATCTCCAGCTTTGCTGTTTCATGCTCGTTCATGCATAATTTAAAGGGTATTAAATTTGCAGAGACAAATTTTGGTGTCATTATTAAGTAAAAGACATTTTAAGCCGTTTTTTTAAAAATCTGGAAAATCCTTCAAACTGTTGCGTTTTTGCCTGCTTAACAGAATTGTTCAAGTTGTTAGTAATTTGTTCTGATCTTTGTATAGAAATATTGCTTCCATTTTAATAGGAGTAGCTTGACTCACAGAATAATTAACCTTAGTATCTCAGTTCTTCTAACACACAGTGAAAAGGCCTTAATGACTATAAAACTGAATTCATTTGAAAATATTCCTTGTTTCTGAATATTTTTTTCTAAATCTGTCTTCAGGGTTACATAAGCAGCTTTCTAAATCACCTCTTTAAAAAAATTTTTTTTTTTTTGAGAAAGGGTCTTTTTCTGTGGCCTAGGTTGTAGTATGGTTTCACAAACATAGCTCACTGCAGCCTTGAACTCCTGAGCTCAAGTGATCCTCCTGTCTTAGCCTTACAAGTGGCTGGGAATACAGATGGGGGCCACCACACCTGGCTAATTTTTAAAAATTTTTTGTAGAAATGAAGTCTCACTACGTTGCCCAGAGTAGTCTCGAATTCCTGGCCTTAAGCAATCTTCTTACCTTGACCTCTCAAAGCACAGGGATTGCAGGTGTGAGCCTCTGTACCCGGCTACTTTTTAAAAAATTTCGAACAAAGGTAGCCCTCTTTATGTTGAATCTGTCCCCCTACCCCCCAACCCTTTGTATATTGGTTTTAGCTTTATTTGTAGGAACTAGTCATTTTAAATATAGGCTTACAGGGCTGGGCAATTTCTTGACGGCAGGAATTTGAGACCAGCTTGGGCAACATAGTGAGACCCCATCTCTATAAAAAAATAAAAAATTACCTGGGTATGGTGGTGCCTGCCTATAGTCTCAGTTACTTGGGAGGCTGAGGCAGGAGGATCACTTGAGCCTGGAGTTCAAGGCTGCAGTGAGCTATGATCGTGCCACTGCACTCCAGCCTGGGCGATAGACTGAGATCCTGTCCCTTTACCTGCCCCCAAAAGGGCTTACAGCTTGTTTTTTTGTTACACTTTATTAGTAATTATAACATCCACTCCGAAGACATATAGGCATTTATATACTTGATTACGTGAACAGTTTTCCAGTAGCAACTCTGTTCCTGGTAGTCATAAGTGCTAGAGCTACAGTATTTTTTACAAGGGCTTCTAAGAATGAAAAGAAGCAAATGTTCCTAGTAAAGTATAGAGCAAAGGATTTCATAGAGTGGGTATGCTTAAGGTCTTCTGTTTGTTCTTTATTTTTAATTGCCACATTACAGTCTACTGGTAGGAAACCTGGCCAGAGATTGTCAGAGCTGTGCTTACCCCTGTTCCTTTACATCCCTCTTTTTTTTTTCTTTTTTTTTCTTTTTTTTTTCTTTTTTTTTTCTTTTTTTTTTTATTTTTGGAGACAGGATCTTGCTCTGTCACCCAGACTGGAGTGCAGTGGTGGATCATAGCTCAATGCAGCCTCAAACTCCTGGGCTTAAGCAGTCCTCTTCCCTTAGCCTCCCCAGTAGCTGGGACTACAGGCATCTTCCACCATGCCCTGCTAATATACTAATAAATGGGATCTCATTATGTTGCTCAGGCTGGTCTCAAACTCCTGGCCTCAAGCAATTCTCCTGCCTTGGCCTGCAAACTGCTGGGATTACAGGTGCAAACCACCATGCCCAGTCTTTCTCATCTCTTATATGTACAGGTCAGCCCATCTTTTACCTGGCTGTCCAGACTCTTACTTTCTTCCTTCCTTTTCCACTAAACTTGCAATTAAAGTGCAGATGCCCCTCAACTTACAGTGGAGCCTCTGTCCCGACACACCCATCATTAAGTCAAAAATATAAGTCGAAAGCGCATTTAATACACCTAATCTACTGAACATCATAGCTTAGCCTAGCCTACCTTAAACATGCTCAGATCACCTACATTCACCTACAGCTGGGCAAAATTGCTAACACAAGGCCTATTTTATAATAAAGTGTTGAATATCTCGTGTTATTTATTGAATACTTAAAAATCATATTGTTTTGGTACCATTGTAAAGGGAAAATATCTAAGTTCAAAACATTGTAAGTCAAGGACTGTCAGTACACAGATAGCCCCCTCAAACCTTTCCTCCCAGCCTTTTTCTTCTCTTCAGATGTACTACTGAGTCACCTAGGCACATAAATACTGAAAACCTTCTTCTCTGATATTCCGTTGGTTAATATCCTACAAATTCTATTTTTTTCACACTGACTGTGTCCTAACTTCAGATCCACATTTGCCCATGACAGCTGTTAACAGACCCTTCTTCCTGGATTCTCTTTCCCCATCCTGTGACACCGGCGTACCTAGGCATAGCATCAGCACTAGTAATGGTAACTACCATTTGTTGAACACAGCTGAGGACCACACCAGACTCTTTGTCACTGTTGTCTCATTGTCCCATGAGCTTCTGCTTGGTTATCTTCAGTGTCATCTTGTGCAAGCAGCAGTGGATTTCAGATTGTGCTTCCGGGTGCAGGGAGACCCTGGTTTCAGGTGCTGTTCAGTGGTTCCCATGTGTTACCTGCGTCTTTGTCTTCTTAGCTGCTTGCAAAAATTTAATGTCTCCAATTTATTGTCCCCACCCTACACCTTTACCACGTCAGAATCTCTGAGGAAGGGCCCAAGGGGCTGCAAGGTCCACAAATTCTACTGGGAATACTTTGATACAACAGGCTGGAGGATGACCCCCACCATGTCTTGCCCCAAGCTGGCCTCTGTTCTGGGTCCTGCACTCTGACCCCAGGTCCCCTGATACTCTGCACTGATTCTAACTAGGTGTTCAGGTGAAATTATAGACAAAGCAAGGTAGCAGTGCTGATTTTATTTATATGTCATAGTGGCTATAACGCTAAAATGTATTGTGAGTTGTCTCCTGCTCAGACACAGTGTGAGTATTAAACCAATGCCATTTCTCTGGGCTTTCCTAGGACACACTGCCACCCACCTGCCCACCTACTGTCCTGTTGCCTAATTTCCTATGCTATTTTGGTGTAGGTATTCACAATGCAGGGACAGGAAAGTTACTATATGATTCTTAGTCTAGCGTGCTGACCAGTGTTTGTTTCGAGTTTTTGGAGAAGACGTTGTTTGTGAAAACCTATTCAACATGTTGGTGATATTCGATGTTGTGAAGATTATTTGTTTTCAAATGGCATGTCTTCTTAAAGAGGTACGAGCTCCGAACAAGATTCTTAGCCTGGAGTTAGTCCAGAATTCTGTAATCCTCTGTAGTTAACAAAAAGTGTAAAAGTTTCTGGGAGTTCAGGTTCTACCTGGTTTCTGCTTGAATAAATATTGTATTTGAGAGATTGGTTATGTGGAACAAAGCCCTGTACTATTCAATTCATGTGACATCTTATTCACAACCATCATAGAGAGAGAAGAAATCTTGCAGTAGAAAGTAGTGTGGGAAGACCTATTGGCATATATTTCTAAAATATAATTCTCAGTCAACTCCATTTAATGATTTTTGAAGGCTAATCTATTAAGTATTTATTAGTATGGCTCTACTAATAGATTAAAGAAAGATTTTTTTTCTATAGATTAAAAAAAATATTGATCCTATTCTCAAGTACTTTGCATGCAAACAAGTTGGATTTCCTTGCACGATGCCTTTTTGCCTTTTAAAACTTTTTTTACTTCAAAATATTATGGGAGTATTAATGTTTTTGGTTACATGTATCAACTTTGTTATGCTTAAGTCAGGGTTGTAAGTTTGCCCATCACCCAGATAGTGTTCGTTGTACCTGTTAGGTAGGATTTTCCCTGGATAGTACAAAAGTTTCGCCTTCTCATGGAATACTCCCTCCTCCTAAAATTTTATCTCCTTCCTCTTTTCCCCTTGTCAGCCTTGAAAACACTTCCTCACCTGCTAAGGTCTTGTCACGGGATTTACAGCAGCTTCCAGGTGCACTCGGGGAGAGTTTATCCCTCCCTGCACCGAACATGCCTCCTAACAGCTGCTTGC
>CAUYSK010001383.1:0-17517 GCA_963575035.1 Avahi laniger | reverse complement strand
GTGGATCGCTCAAGGTCAGGAGTTCGAGACCAGCCTGAGCAAGAGTGAGACCCTGTCTCTACTAAAAAATAGAAAGAAATGATCTGGACAACTAAAAATACATATATAGAAAAAATTAGCCGGACATGGTGACACATGCCTGTAGTCCCTGCTACTTGGGAGGCTGATGCAGAAGGATTGCTTGAGCCCAGGAGTTTGAGGCTGCTGTGAGCTAGGCTGACCCCACGGCACTCACTCTAGCCCCACACACTCTAGCCCGGGCAATAAACCTCGACTCTGTCTCAAAAAAAAAAAAAAAAAAAAAAAGATGCTGCCTTAGGCTCCTAGTTTGTTTAATCTTTAATGAGAATTCCAGACTGACCTTGAGGTAGCCTTAGTATTTGTTTAGTAGGCCTTAAATTTAAATAAAAATATAAAATCTATTATCAAGTGAGATTACCTGATGTTTTTTAAGACAGGAAGTCTAGCATCTGATGTTTTCCCCTTTGTTGGCCTTGCTTTCCAGATGATGTTATTTCTAGGGTAAAGTTTAGTAGGTGGTTATGATTAAAGGGATATGTGGAGAGTGGGTTTTGAGGAAGGAATTGAAGTAAGGGAGAGCTGTGCCAAGAAAAGGGCCTAACACGCTATCTCGAAGATATCTGATAGCATTGAACGTAATTGTGTTCTTTATTAGTTGCTGATGTGCTGGATTTTTAAGATTCCAAAGCGAGTACCAAAATGAAATGAGCATATTTAAATGTCTCAAATCAACTTAATTTTTAGAGTGTTTTTTTTTCCGGTCTTATCATATGTTTTATTACATTTGACTTGTCTCATACTGAGCTACCAGACTGACGTTGCTATCTAGCCTGTCCCTTCTTCCACCCTCTCTTTCTTTCTGTTGTTTTTAACCATTTTCTGTCCATATTTCTTATGATGCTGTAATTACTACTAAGAAACTGGTTTAAATTTTCCTAGTGATGTGATATCCGGGATGGCATACTTTGCAGAGGCCAGTTGAGGGATGAGTTTGGCCTGTATGGAGTCATTGAACAGCCCCGTTTTGGGGCATGGGTCATTGTTTTAGACATAGTGTGCTGAACTCTTTGAGCAGGGAGAGTCAAGGTACTTTGAAAGGTTTGGAGGAGGCAGAAAAGGATGGTTGGGGGAAGGAGGAACTGTTATATTACTGGTCCTGCAAAGTCAGGTAATAATTATAGTGCCTAACACTTTACAGCTTTCAAAGCTCTTTCACATACCTTATGTTATTTAATCAAATCCTCACAACACCTTGTGAAGTCAGGTGGAACTCATGGTATTTAGCTTCAGGTGTGTGTGTGTGTGTGTGTGGTATTAAACATTTGAATAAAAAAGGTCAAGTTTAGTTTATAGTCTTAAGATGTGGCAAATATATTTGGTAGATCATTTTTTTAGATCTGGGCTGTGAACACATTTTTAGAGGGGGAAGTAGAGAGCAAGAACTTCCAAAGGCCCCTGAAGCCCACACTGATTATGGTTATGGTTATGGTTGAAATAGGAAAAATGGGCGTGTTTGTGTGTGTTGTGTGTGAGAGAAGTGTGGAGGTTTATGAAGTCCTTTGTTTTCTTTTTGGTCAGTTTGTTGATTGACCTTTCTTATATACCTCCCCCATCCCCCTGGGGGGCCTAACCTCTGCTCCCCACCCATGGAAAAATTGTCTTCAGTGAAACTTAGAGGTGGAATAGCAGGATGTGAGCGGTGGGATGGGAGGCAAGCAAAGCTTGATCTGTATTTACAACCTTTGCTCCCCCATCGCTCTCATCACTGCCTGAACGCCTGTCTGTGCACTCCCTGCCCCCGCGTGGAAAAATTGTCTCCATGAAACTGGTCCCTGGTGCCAGAAAGGTTGGGGACTGTGGAGACAACCAATGAAGTGAAATAATGTGTTAGGAAAAAGAGTTTGTGTTTATTTAAAACACAGACTACTTTAATCGTCCTTACAGATCTGTATCGTGATGAATCTCATTTCATAGATGAAGGAATTAGTAAAGTTCTCAGTGTTGATAAGCCTTTTAAGAATATGACTTTTTAGGAGAAAAAGGTAAATTGCAACAAAATAAGCAAATCAAAAGTTTATTTTATTTTAAACTTGCCATTTGAATGTTCTAGGTTTAGGATGTAAATATTTAACTCATTTGTCTCTCCTGTCTATTTTTTACTTTTTATGAGAACCCTGAAATACTGACGCAGTCTGTTATGGAAGATTCCTTTTAATCAGGAAGGCATATGGGACTAAGAATCTTGAATCCTGTATTTTAGGCCCTGTCAGTTAACAATTTTAGATATGTCACTTTACATAAATGAGTTTCCTTCTGTGTAAAATGTGTGTTGGGCTTAGCTTTAAAATCCTGTGATTCTGTATTTGGCTTATTAGCTGATGAAGCTTCTCCAAATTCTTTTTGGACTAAGTTGGAGGGAAAATAAATATAAACTTTAGGGGAAGAAAGTGACTACTAAATTTTGGGGAAGTTTTCCAACAGTAGAGAGTTGAAACTGCCTCTCTGTTTAATCAATCTGAAGCAACTAAGCAAAAAATCACGTGCCCTGACAATTGCAGTTGATGTAGGTTTCCCTTATTCCATTCCCTTTATGAATAGGAAGTAGCAGGGTAGTGGTGTAGTGGAAACGGCATGATTAGGTCTGCAGCCAGACTCTGCCAGTCTTGTGCTGTTTGGCAAATTACTATATTTTTCTTTAAGTCCCGATTTCCTCATCTGTAAAAAAAGATGACAATAAATAGTATCTACTAGTAGGTTATTGGGAAGATTAAACACATAATCTATGTAAAATGCCAAGTTCCTAGGAGATGTTCATTGTACAATTCCTTTCTTTTTACAAATTATGAAATATCTGGAATTTATTTATATTTTTATTTTGAGAAGTTAATATCTGTTCAGATGTATTCCATTTTTAATCTTTATGACTTCCATTTTAGGAAGGGAAATACAAGGTTCAGGTTTAGTCATATGCCCACACAGTGATTAAACTAGGATTAAAGTCTAGTTTTGAATTTGGAGTCAAAAGTGGTTTTTCTGCTTCCTTACTGCTTCAAAAGTTCTTTGTCTCCCTGCTTTTTTATGCTTCCTATGTTACTGCCTCTCTAGGTACAGATAACCTTAGTTTCTGTTTATCGGGCCCGTCAGGGCCGACTTTTCAGGGAGATAATCAAAACAACTCACAGCGGTTTTAACAGTCGGGATTCTGTGATAATAGAACTTCGTAAGAGTCCTTCAAAGTAAAGCAAGCCATAAATATGACCCTCAGCACAATGATCATTTAATGATGTTATGAATGACATGAGGGAAAGTAAAGTCAGGCTTTATTTAGTCAGTGTGTTGGGTGTGTAAAGGGGGCAGGGCAGCTGATGTGTGGACAGACAGAATAAGGATTCAGGAGACCAGAACAGGCGCCAAGGATGTTGCTTATCAAAATCCTAACCATTCTTCCAAATCTGTATCCATTGCACCTTGCATATGGTTTTTTTCTGATTCTCATCTGATGGGTCTGCTTCCTTATTTTTGCTGCAAGAGAGTTTTGGATTTGGCACTGTTCTGGCATTTGTGTTTTGCTTACTATTATGTGTATCATTCAGGGTTCTGGTAGGAGATTGAACTAGGTAACTAAGTGAACCAGGTAGCTTATAGAATATTTACAGCATTTGCGCACGTTTAGGGAAACCAGCAAGGAATAGTACAGTTCCCATGTCAGCTGCACCAGGCCTGGGGGGCAGAGGAAGGAAGGAGCAGAACCCCAAGGGGGCAGCGGGCAGCAGGGCTGCTTGGCAGGAGGGAGGAGCTGTGGCCTCTAGTTGAGAGGCTCTGTCAACCTGCAGTGAACCTGAGGGAGGATGTGGGGGAGAGAGACTTCTCCTATTTGCTGATCTCCTGCTGAGCTGGCTTCAGAGGACAAGTGGATGCTTTGGGGACACAGAATAGAGTGAAGAGTGGATCTGGAGGGACATTTAAATACTCTTCAGAACATTATGATTACTACAAATTACTCATTTCTCTATGAATACAAATAAAAAACCCATTGTCAGGCTCCTTTATGCACATTCTCATCTGTCTCTTCTCAGTCATACTTTTTGAAAGAATAGTTGACTTGCTGTGCCCACTTTTCTAATTCCAATTCACTGTTAAAACCGTTGTAATCACGCTTTGGCCTCTAGTACTAAAAGCCAAATCCAGTGGCAAACTTTGAGAAATACAGTACTAATCAGTTACTTCCTTGCTTAAAACTCTTCACAGCTTCCCCATTGCCTGTGCAATGCTTTTTGAAGTGTGGCTCTGAAATCACTTGTATCAAAAATCACTTGGGATTGTTATTAAAAATGTGCATTCCCGGGCTCTGCCCAGACTTAATGAGGGCCAGGAAATCTGCATTTTTGACAGGGCTTCTATTAATGCTTCGCTCCTTCCCACACCACTGTCACAGGTAAAGAGAGGCCTGGATAATTTTTTTTTTTTGGTTCTCCATATTAAAGCTTATTAAAATGTGAGATATTTTTTAAAAATGTTTGCATTTAACAAATTAACATGTAGCCCCCTCAATGTAATGTAGTGTGATTGCGCAATTGACAATATACTCACAAGATTTGGGAAAAATAAAATTTGTAGTTCACTCTACCCTAGGCAGTATGGCGTTGAAATAGGACAGGTTTTTAGGTGAATGATGTACACATCTCCTTTCAGTCCGGTCACTGTATCTCTGATGACTATATGTATAATCTCATGTGCAGAAAATGTCACCAGTCTAAATATGGGATCCTTCCTGAATGCGATGTCCGGGCCAAGCAGTCCTTTTGGCCTGCCCTGTAAGAGGTCCTGCTCTATCCCATTCTTTTTTTTCCTGTTTTGTTTTTAGTTGACATGTGATAATTGTACATATTTATGGGATACAGAGTGATATTTCAATACATGTATGCAATGTGTAATAATGAAATCAGGATAATTAGCATCTCCATCACCTTAAACATTTATCATTTCCTTGTACTGGGAACATCAAAAATCTCTCCTCTAGCTTTTTGAAAATATTCAGTAAGTTACTGTTAACTTTAGTCACTCTGCAGTGCCATAGAGCACTAGAGCTTAGTCTTCCTATCTAGCTGTAATTTTGGATACATTAACCAACCCTCTCCCTAGCCTTCCTTCCCCTTCCCAGGCTCTAATAACCACTATTTTACTCTCTGTTTTAATGAGCTCAACTTTTTTTAGCTCATGCCTGTGAGTGCAACATGCGGTTATGTGCCTGGCCTGTTTCACTTAACATAATGTCCTCCAGGCTCATCCATGTTGCCACAAATGACATGATTTCATTCTTTTTTATGGCTGAATAGCATTTCATTGTGTCTGTATGCCACATTTTCTTTATCCATTCATCTGTTAATGGACACGGAGGTTGATTCCATATCTCGACTATTGAGTAGCACTGCAGTAAATGTGGGGATATAGATACCTCTTCAACATACTGATTTCCTTTACTTTGGATACATACCCAGGAGTAGGATTGCTGGATGATATGGTAATTCTGTTCTTACCACGAGCTTACCTTTGAGAACGCTTTCTGATAGGCCTACAATCTGAAGGATGGCTTATTAAACCCTCCACCCCCACGGGCACTCACACTCTTTCCAGCCATGCTAAGTAAACTGCCCAGAGCCATGTTCGTAGAAGTGGTGAGCTGGATTTAAATCCTGGCTTGCTGCTGCTTGAAGTATTTGCATACTCAATTATTTAAAGTTTTCCTCAGTACATTTTCCTACCTTTTAACCTCTTCCCTTTGATTAAGCTATTTCTTCTACCTGAAATCCACTCTGCCCTTTTTGGCCTGGTAAGTCCTTATTTTTCAATACTCAGCTAACACCTGTGCTTCCTTGATGAAGTGTTTTAAGATTTGGCGCATCCCTTCTTGTCACTGGACTTCTTTCTTGGGTGTCTTGCATGTATAATATGCATGTACAGTATGCATATGTATGTACAGTATGCATGCTGTACATACATACTCTTAAGTGTGTATATAATACTTCTACCTCAGGCTGCAAGCATTCCAGGGGGGCTAATAACTTGGAACCCCTTCAAAGGGCTGTTTCTTACATCCTGTGCATCATTTCAGGATAATGAGGCCAGTGCCATGGGGAAGCACTGAGAGAAGAGATACAGGTGATAGTCCTGCTCTGCCTCATTCCTTGCCTCTGGGCTCTAACCCGCCTGTCCCTTTTCCACAAAGCTGAAGTCCATTGTCATCCAGATCTGTCTTTCTTAGGAAGGAGTTAATAGGAGCATTTCCTGTGGGGTCCTCGCCCCTCTCCACTGGCTTCTCGTCAAATGCGAATATCCTTCCAACTTCAGGAAGCAGTGGTACTAGAATCTTTGCTTGGCCACCCTGTTGGTTAGGGCCTTCAAATCACTTGCTTCCTACCCTTCTCCCACTTCAGTCTGCTGGGACAGCATCTGGAGCATTTAATTTTTTTTGTTTGCTTTATAAGTCTCCCTACCAGGCTATAAATTCCTTAAGAATAGGGGCTTCCTCTTACTCATCTCTGTATCCCTCCTGCTTAGGGCCATTCTTGGCATAGTGTATGCGGGACTAGAGTGATGACGACATAGACTGGCTCAAATTCTGTCACTTGTTAGCTGTGTGCTCTCAGCAAGGTACTGACCTTTTGTAAGCTTCGGTTTCCTTGTCTATAAAATGCAACACATAGTAAGCCACACCGAGAAGGATGTGGTTACCATTGAGGAGATGATGCAAGCAGAGGGCAGAACAGGTGCTTTAGGTATTATGGACTGTTTAGTACTTTTCTAGGTGTTGGTGAAGACACGGTATTGTATAAGACTTCAGCCCATCCCTCAGATCCTTCAGGGTCTAGTAGAGCATTTGCAGTCATCCATTTTACAAGTGTTTTAGTGTCTAGTGTACTCCAGATGGTGTGTAAAAAACCTGCAGGGTACAACAAAGAAAGTGATTGCAGTCCAATGCAGTGATTTTCAAACTTAAAACACTACAGCTCCTTGGAGGGGGTAGCCTGGTAGAGAAGGGGCAGGTTCTGCCAGAGGGGGTTAGGAAAGCCAGGCTCTAAGGGGTGAGGTCTGGTGGGGTTGGGCTGAGTGCTTCCAGGGGTCTTTTCCTGGGAACTCTGTACTTTCCCCATCTTCCATTGGCACTCATGTTCTTCTGGGCTAGAAGGCAAACTGGAGTCCAGGGAATCTGTGGAGGCCCACTTCACTGGCTGAGGAGCTGCTCCGCTGACTGAGCTCCCAAAATCAGGTTTTGGTCACTGTGACATACTCTCTCTGGCAGTTAGTCTGTGTCTCTTACTGGCTGTGGAGCCTTGAGCATTAAGATGCCTACCAAAGGAGAGCACAGCAGATGTCTCTTAGGTAGAAGTAAGTGATATAAACCTTTGTGGCTGACTTTTATTTTCTTCAAGTAGATTACCTAAAAGGATGCTGGAGACATGCAGAGTATTGGAGAATTTGTGGGGACTGTGGCTGATTATTCAAAAAGAAAGGAAGATATCTATGGGAGGTACCAGTGTTCTCAGCTAAATGATTACAATGTTAGATGATAAGGGGTAGTTGGAAAGGGAAGCTTTATCAGCATTTTTATCAAGAGATTAAGATGAAAGAAGCCTTTAGATTACACAGTTGTCTTTATCCATAAAGAACAAAAGACTGCCACTTTTATTTAGTGTCCTGCCCCCTCTTCTTTAGTAGGGCCTTCCAAAAAGATTCTTTTGGAATATCTTCCCATCCCCCATGTCTTCTAGCTATCCTATCCAATCCAGGGGAAGCCTGGCTTTTGGCCAACAGCAGGTGAGTCATCAACAGATCCTCCCAGGGCTGCTCAAAGGAGCAGGTAAACTAGTGTCCTTGTGGAGTGAGGAAAGCTCTGCGAGCCAGGGGCTGTCCTGCTGCCAGCGATATGCATCACACTCCTGGAAAGTCCCAGGCCTCTGACCAGCTGGCCTTGCTCCTGTCTAGGCATTGGACAAAGATGTAACACTGTTGTAATCCATCATTCTGTATAAACTTTTTTAGGTTTTGGAGATTTTCTGTGCCAGACTAGGCGTTCATGGAAGATCAGAGTTATAGATAACATATAATTTTAGATATATTTAAATTGTTCAGTTACATGTACAATGTATATATATATATATATATATATTTTTTTTTTTGAGACAGAGTCTGGCTAGAGTGCCATGGTACCATCCCAGCTCACTGCAGCCTCAAACTCCTGGGCTCAAGCAATCCTCCTGCCTCAGCCTCCCGAGCAGCAGGGACAACAGGCATGCACCACCATGCTTGACTAATTTAAAAAAATTTTTTTTTGTAGACACAGAAGTCTGTCTATGTTGCCCAGGCTGGTCCCAAACTCCTACCCTCAAGCGATCCTCCCCCCTTGGCCTCTCAAAGTGCTAGGAACCACCACACTCCACCCTGATGCTACTTTTGTGACGTAAAATCAAAGTCTCAATTCATCAAGTAATTTCGGAAGTGAACTGTTATTCTGTGAGTCTGACTCTTCGTTGAGACAGACTGCAAGAGAGAAGTGTAGTCTTTATAAGGTGAGAGATTTCAATCTGAGGGCTGATTGCTGTCGCCTGAAATTTGGACATACATGCCACTCTGGTGGCAGCTGGACATGTTTATCAATCTGTTAAAAGTTAAATGCTGTCACTTGGGGTCATCGCTCTGTGTAAACACAGAGACGAACTCCGGCAGTGAAATGGCGCAGCTGTGCCGAGTTGGACGGCGCCTCTGCAGATCCTTATAAGCCAGTTATGCTTAAGTGGATTTTAAAAGATTATCATCAACTGGAAAACACATACAAGTGTGTGCATACACACACGCAGCGCCCGGACCTCTGAGTCCAGGAAGGACTAATAGACTCTGGGAAATCCCACTCATCTTCTGTGACTTTGCTCAGATTACAGCAGAGCAGGCCGGCAAAGACAAGTAATTGGACACCTCACCTTTCAGTACAAATCTTCCAAATCTGTTTGCAGAAGGAAAGTGGCTCAGAGAAGCATCCCTTTCCTGGCAGGAGAACTTAAGGTAGGCTGTCCTCTGGGATGCGATTGAATGACTCTCAACTAAGTGATAGCAAAACCGTGCCCCAGCGTGATGCCCGCCGGGTGGAGAGAAATGCGTTCACATGGATGCATCTGGAGAAAAAGGATGCTCGTGTTTTATTTCCCTTTTCCTTCAAATAAATAATCGCCACGTGGAAAATCTCTTCTGGCCCCTTCTGTCAGTTGGCTTGTTCTATGATATGGTGGAGTGTTTAAGAGCACAGAGTTAGGATTCCCTAGATTTGAATCCCAGCAACATCATTTCCTGGCTGTGTGACCTTGGACAATTTACTTCACCTCTCTGTGCCTTTTTGGTTTTTTTTTGGCATTCATCTGTAAAATGGCACTGGCGGTAATGTATGGCTGCCTCCTGGGTTTCTTATGGAGCTCGCGTGAGACACGCGTGTTAAATACTCAGCGTGGGGCTCACATCGGAGAGTCCATAGCCCACGCGCGATCACACTGGCATCATTCACCAGCTTTTCACTCGCACCTGGCCTGGGGCCAGCACAGGCTCAGGAAGGAATGAACACTCGCTATGCTGGTCCCCATCCTTCAAGGCTGTTGTGGGTCGCACCTCTTCTGGGAAGCCTGGCTGCGTCTGGAATTCTAGAGTGAGAGCTGCCTTCACCCAGGCAGCCTGCTCCCGCTGTTGGATTTGCCACCCAGTCCAAACCTGTGTGTTCTGGTGACAGATTTTGTCTTTGGGGATCTTACATCTTATGAAATGGGAGCAATTTCAGTGCAAAAATGGGTTGTTTTGGATTAAGCTGATGCCCGGATGAATGATTAATAGATATCTAATAGGTATGGAGCTCATTCTTATAACTGATAAAGGAGAAGTCAGGAAAATAGAATGAATTCCATCCCTATGTCCATATGTGCTTTTTATTAAAAAAATCAAAGATTAAGCAGAGTGTGGGTCCATGCACGTGCATGAACACACACAAATGCGCACACACAAACACTGCTGGAGCCTTCCCCGTCTGCTCTGTGCACACACAGGTACCGTGATGCACTCCCTCTGCCCCCACCTGTGCCGTGTGGTAGCATCTATCTTCTGGGACAGTGTCTTATCCACTCTGGCCTCACAGAATCGAAAAGGTGCTGGCCAATAGTAGATGCTCAATAAAGATTTCTTGAGTGGAGTTGCATTAAAAAGACAGTGGGGACTTCAGCCACTTTAGACAAACTTGCAGGTCTGCAAGGCAAGCTACACCGTCTTCCAGCACGTTGAGTGTGCACGTTGGTTCATGTATTTGCCGATGACAACAACAATTAAACAGCAGGCGACATTTACCGAGTGCTTGGCTATCTGCTGCTCACTCTGCTTAATTCTTTCCATCTGTGATCTCATTTAACCCTCCAAACACCATTGCAAAGTAGGCAGGACTATCATTCCCTATTTACAGATGGGGAAACCAAAAAACAGAGAAGTCAAGCGACTTGCCCAAGGTTGCTTAGCAAGTCAGTGGCGGGTGCAGAATTCAGACCTGGACAGTTGGCTCAACCAACATTTCCTGGGTCCCCGCTATGTGCTAGGGACACGCCAGGTGTGGCGTAGTATACCACATCAGCAGCCCTCAATTGTTTGTGTGCATCAGAATCTCCTGGAGGGCTTGTCGAAACAGATTATTGGACTCTACCCCCAGAGTTTCTGATTCATTGGGTTTGGGGTGAAGCCAGACAATCTGCCTTCCTACCAGCCTCCCAAGTGCTGATGGTCTGGGGACCGCAATTGGAAACCCACTGGTTTAAATCTGACTTCCTCGCCTTTAGAATAGGAAAAGAGAGTTCAGCAATGTGTATAGACATAAGCCATCATCTATGGCCATACCATCTTGAACGTGCCTGATCTTGTCTGTCTTGGAAGCTAAGCAGGGTCGGGCCTGGTTAGCACTTGGATGGGAGACACAAGCCATCGGCGGGCAGGAACCAGAGCCAAAAAACGCCCAATGAAAACATAGATTCAGCTCTGAAACTCCAGAGGGAGGGAGCGAACAATTTTTAGGCCCCTGTTATATCCCAGCCCTGCTAAGACACTAAATTACTTAAAAGGTAAGACAAGTCATCTTTCTCCTCCGGTCCTCGGATTTGGATTATTACTGGAGGCATAACTTCGGAGAAGATTTTGAAGTGCTACAAGACAGTATAGCATCTGGCACGCAAACACGGGGACCAGACTGCCTGGACAAAAATCACAGCTGTGCCCTTTTCTGGTGGTGTCATCGCCGGCATGTGACTTAATTGTCCTGCACTCGGTTTCCTTCTCAGGGAAAAGGGGCAACAGGAATATCTACCCTATGGCGTTCATCGTGAGGACTGAGCTAGGACAGCAGTGCCTGGCCAGGGTTTGCCCCCAGTGACTTTGTCGGCTGGTAGTTAACACAGAAGGACTAGGCTGGAAGAGTGAGTTTCAAGCCACCGAAAGGGACCGGACTGAGAATCTGGGAAATTGCTTAAAAACCGATGATAGTGATGATGACGATGATGATGGTGATAATAACTACTATTAGTATCATTTGCAGAGAAATTGTGGGCCCGTGACTGTGCAAAATGCTCTGCTGCAGAATTTCACTGACTCCTCTCGGCAACCCCAATGATCGTCTTTGCTGTCAGGATAGGATGAAGACTCTGCCCGGGCAACCCCCATAACGCTCTGTGTGACCTTGGGCCAGTTGCTTGACCTCTCTGGCAGCTCCAAGCTGGGGTTGATCTCAATGTTCTCTAAAGGCCTGTCTCTTCGCGAATTCCAGACTGTGCTGCCCCACGGGGAGACCCCTCACTCCGCACGATTAAGACGCAGCCGTTCTTAAAGCCTTGGGGACCCCCAGAGTGGGCAACCTCTTGCCCTTGGGACTCGGATGTTAGGAGACTAGGCTCCCCGGAATTCACGATTTGGAATTCTGGGCACCTCAAGAATCGTTTCCAAACCACACAGCACCTGCAGACTTGGGGAGTCTGCCCGAGGCGAAGCCATGAACCAGGCGGAGGTTTCTGGTACCTTCCCAGCCCCACTCTTGGCGGCGAGAGCAGTGGCTCTTCTTGACACAGCACTGACTGCATGCCGGGCACCCCACGTCTTCCTGAGCCCTGTAGCAAACCTGTGAGGTAGGGGGACGCACAGTTTCCTTTGTACAGATGAGAAAACAGGCAGACGGAGGCCAGGCTGCTCCCCCGCAGCACCCGGCCTGAGCGACAGTGCCAGGAGTTGAGCCCAGGTCTGTCTGCCTCCCGCACCTGTGTCAGCGAAGACCACCCTAGCCTGTCTCACTGCAGCTCTTTCCTCCTCTTTCTGAATTCCCAGTTTTCCCTTCATCCTGCTGGCCCCTCTCTGAATCTGCTCCCAGCGCCTTGGGAAGGGTCTGATAAACACCTCCAAGGCGGCTAAGAATCAGCTAAGAGCCCCAGCCCAGAGACTGATTTGGTGGCTCTGGGGTGATGTGTCCTCTTGATTCAGAACCACAGAACCAGGTGATCCTTGGGGTCCCTTCCAGATGTAACATTTTTGAGGCTAGATCTCCGCAGCTCTCCTAGGCTTTGCACAATCCCAGGCAAGGAACTGTGACACGCTTCAAAAATTAAACTAAAGTTAATTCTTCATACAGAGGAAAGAGCACTAGATATGAAGTCTGAAAACTCAATGCACATGACCTCGCTCTGTGACCTTGGGCGAGTTCCATCCCCTCTCTGTGCCTCATTTTAAATGATGGTTGGATGAGACAGTCTTTCTTGGCTCTATGATTTGGAGATCATGTCCAGCCTCGAGGTTGCTTGTGTGTGTTCCTGTCCCCTTACTGGAGGGTAGGGTCCTTTAGGGCAGGGCACTGGTACCCCTCATTTGCCCTGGCTGGTGTCCCCAGGGTCTAGACAGCACCTCCTGCCAACTCTGTGTTCAGTAAATACGGTCGAATGAATGGACAATGCTTCCAAGAATGTAATAGGCTGCTGCATTCTGCAAACTGTAACGCATTACATCAGATCATCACCAATGATAGTGGCTAATCCGGGTCTTTAAAAAGAAATTGTATTATGTTTTGTCTGACTTGATAAAATAGCTCAGCTTCGGAGAAATCTTGTTTATCTTTAACTGCAGTTAAAAAAATAATTTTTAGTAAAACCTTCTGAAAGTAATTTGGCTCTATGAGTTTTTCTACCTCTAGTCATTTTCTTGGAAAAAAGAAAAAAAGAGAGAATAAGTGCTACTCAGTAACTGGCAGTGCTGCTTGGGAATTTAAAGGCACAGGCATGAAAAATGTAGCACATTGAGCTAGCTACCTTAAAACCTGGTTATAAATTTGCCTTGACATCTTTAAAATTAGTAGCAGCAGCTGCACGCTAACTATGACCTCCAAATTCTAATCCTATTTCCGATGCTGACTTGTTTTAGCTTCTGAAAGAGTCACTTAAACGCTTGACCCAAGCTTGTTTCTCTGGCAAAGGATGACAGCATCGACCTACTTCATTCTTGACTATTCTTTCTTTCTTTCCCTCTCTCTCTCTTTCTCTTCTTTTGCCTCTTTAAAAAATCATCTGATTCATACCACTCTTTCTCATCTTTATTCTCTTCTCCTTCCTTCCTCTTCCTCCTTCTTCCCCCCTCCTCCTCCTTCATCTTATTTTTTAATTGGATGAAATGTAGGATCAGAAAATAGAAACTGTCAGGGTTTCGTTGGTCTGTTCCCTTCTGTATCAATGAGGACAATATTTATGGAAGATCTTTGTGAGTTTCATTGCAAAGGCAAGCTGAGAATCTTCAACAACCAGGGAAGAGCTTTCTTAAGAGCTGAGTAATATTTTGGTTCTTGCCTGTTCAATGGTTTGCTTTTGAAACCAGATTCCCAGCGCTTTGCAAGGGATTCTGGCTCCAATGTTAAAAGTACCTCTTTATCCAGCAGAAAAGTCCCAGCTGGTTAAGAGTCGGTAGCTGTAGCCAAGGAGGTCTTGGCCTTAGCCTTGGCCAGAGGAAGGACTGATGGTTATAGAGTAAAGCTAAGGCCCCAAAGATGGTCAGCACAGCAGGTGGTGATAGGCATTTATGTGGTGCAAGCTGACGTCATTTAATCATGGTATAATCCTGCAAGCTGGGTATCCTTATCTTTATTTTATAGATAAGGAATCTGAGGTTCAGAGAGGTTAAGTGACTTGGCCAGGGCCATACAGATAGGAAGTAACACAGTTTTTCTGATCCCAAAGCCTGTTTTCGTCAAAGTTCGTCGCCTTTCTGCTGAGCAATGCTGCCTGCTGACATCGGCTTGAGACAGGTGGGCTAGAGCCAGACAGGGAGAGACTGGGGACCAGGTGAAAGCCCCCACTCCCACCCCCACCCACCCAGGGCCCGGGGAAGGAGGGAGGTATGGGCAGGGGTGGAGGCTGTGTGTCTGGCGTGGTGGGAGGTGGGGATGGGAGGTGGGCTCGAGGTGGGGACGTTTCTGAGAGAATGAGAAAATCAGGGTAAATATATAATCAGGTGTTGTTTGCTTCCAAAATGAAAATAGCAGTATGATTTATTTCTGATTTTAAAAGGAGGCATGCTCATGGCGACACATCTGTATAGAAGGGAATAATAAAGAAAGTGAAAACTGTCTGTGTTCCTATAATCTAGAGGTAACAGAGACCCACAGCTGGGCTTCGGGTTCTACATTCTCAGGCTTAGTCACCTTAAATTCACCTCAGTCTTGCCTGTCGGGAAGTTACCATGGAGACCACTAGGTTAACATGAGTGGCTCTGATTTCCGAATTTTGGACTCACTTGACACTTTGGGGTAGCTGGGTTGTTGTCACCTGATAACTTTGATTTTATTTTTATCTCAAATGGATTTTAAGGCTAACAAAATACAATTATGTTTTCAAAGCCATGTTTCAAAGATCGAGGACATGGAAAAATTTGGATACGATGTTAAGGAAAAAGAGACCATACAACTGTGCATCTAATATGATCTGAGTCTTAAAGTATATATCTGTATCCACAGAAAAAAGACAAAGAACTTTCAGTATTTCTCCAAAAATGTTATCAATGCTTATTTGAGTGAGAACGAATTATTTTAACTATCTTCTTTATAATTTTCTGTATTAACTAAAGTTTTTATAATGAGCATGTTTTGCTTACACAATCGGAGAATAATATATGCTATTTATAAACAAGGTAGATATTTGAGGACAAGATGTTTTTGAAAGGTACACAGTGACTCGTGTGCGCAGAGACAAAATAAAGCAGGGCAGTGAGCAATTTCCCACTGACCTTAATCAACGCTCTGGCCGGGATGGATATTACAAAGGGGGTGGGGCTAACCGGAGGAGGGAATGTTCATTTGAGTTTCTGAAATATTCATTTCCTGCAAATGCCTCAGTTCTGCACTATCTCTTATGAATGGAAACACCAGTTAAAATGAGCAAGGGAAAGTTTCCCTCGGCAGGAGCCCCAGAAGTCCTCTCTTATTTATATTTAGGACTCTGCTTTCCCCATGGAAGTTGGTGGTTTTATCCATGGACATCTGCCAGAAATCAAATGAAAGGGACAGGTAGGAGAAAATGGCCTGTAATTTCGGCCCTGTGGATGTGTGCCATATAATAATGTCTTCAGCTTGGTGTTTCTGGTATGAAACTGTCAAGAACTCCCTTGAAAGCTTCAATTGTTTGGGTCCATTGGCAGGAAAGTGAGACTCTTACGGGTCTTGCAGGGTGGAGCAAATAAGCCGTTCCTGTCCCCCACTGCTCTGTCCTTTTGAAATGAGGGGTAAAGACAACAATAAAAACCAAGAATCCTTAAATCTCAGGAGAGTGGGGAGGTGAAAGGAGATCTGTTTTATAGCACACCTTCAATAAAAAAGATTTACAGGCAAGTCATTTTCTCTTCCTTCTAGGTGTTAGATTGAGAGGATCCAGTAAACCAAACCCCAGGGAGAGCTTGGTATAAATAAAAAATATCTGACAACTGTCAAAACAAATAGCAACCACTCAGAAATACAATGTCGAGGGAGGCTCCAGGTCCGAAATGATTCAGAGGCGTGTTAGCCGGTTACAGCAAGAGCAAAGACTTACAGGACATTGGGACAGAATTAGGGTGCCCCCGAAATCTTGAACTTGGAAACCGATTGAGTGAAGTGGGTGATACAGGTCTGATTTAATCTCTTAAGGAGTAACCAAAGCGTTAAGTATCAGTGAAGAATATATTCATTCATTCATTCATTCATTCTGCAGCCAGCCGGTGCCTTCCCTGGGCAGGCTGTGAGCTGGGCATGGAGATGTGGGGTTGAAGGACACAGCCCATCCACAGGGGGCTCAGAGCATGGGGGTGGGGGCCTCGGAGCACGGGGGAGGGGCCGTAGCTACAATGCAGAGCGTTACCTGCAGTGGTAGAAGCAATGTTGGGTGTTACTGCGGGAGACAGGGGAGAGGAAACCAACTGCGCATGTGTGCACCTGCGCCTGCGCCTGCGCCTGCGTGGCAGAGCTGAGTTCCAAGGACACGAAGAAGTCATACCGGTAAAGGGGGGCGGGTTATGAGAGGCGTTCAAGCTGGACAGGTAGAATAGTCATTTATTCATTCATTCATTCAGCACATGTATTGAGCTCCTGCTGGATTCCAGGCACAAGTTCCCAAAGTTCCCAAGGATCTGTGAATAGGATAGAGCACGTCCTGCCTTCAGAGAGCTTGTGTTCTAGGGAACTGAGCAAACAAGTCAGCGAAGAAGAGGCCCTCAAAGGCTGATGTGTCATGAAGACGGTAAGAAAGTATAATGTGATCCGAGGGCATGGCAGCCAGAGATGCCATCTCAGAGAGGTGACCTGACATGCTGCACCCTGCGTCCGCGATGCTAGACCTGGGGAAGTACATTTCAGGGGGAGGGAACAGTAAGGGTTAGGGCTTTTGGGGGGAACAAAACTTGGTGTCTGCAAGCGTCAGAAGGAGGGGGACAGTGGGAGGGGGCAGAGAGGGGAGCAGGGGCCAGATGATGTAGCTCCGTGGGCTCTGGGGAGGACTCTAAGAATTGTTTGCAAGGGGCAGCTGTCGTGGCAGACCCCGTGGGAATGCGTGGTGGCCCGGGTGGAGGCGGGCGTGGTGGGTGTGGACAGAGGACAGCAGTTTGGGATCACCTTCTGAAGACAGCATTACCCATGGAAGGATTAGCTGTGATGGGAGAAGAAGAGAGGCATCAAGGATAACTCTTAGGATTTTTGCCTGAGCAGCAGGTAGATGGTGGCCATTTATCGAGGTGAGGAAGAGGGTTTTTTTTTTTTTTTTTGAGACAGATTCTCACTCTGTTGACCGGCTAGAGGGCCATGGCATCAGCCTAGCTCACAGCAACCTCAAGCTCCTGGGCTCAAGAGATCCTCCTGCCTCAGCTTCCCGAGTAGCTGGGACTACAGGCATGCACCACTACACCCGGCTAACTTTTTCTTCTATTTTTAGTAGAGACAGG
>CAUYSK010001378.1:0-26290 GCA_963575035.1 Avahi laniger | reverse complement strand
AAAAAATTAGCCGGGCATGGTGGCACATGCCTGTAGTCCCAGCTACTCGGGAGGCTGAGGCAGGAGGATTGCTTGAGCCCAGGAGTTTGAGGTTTCTGTGAGCTAGGCTGACACCACGGCACTTTAGCCAGAGCAACAGAGCCAGACTCTGTCTCGAAAAAAAAAAAAACCAGAAAAAAACAAAAAAGAGGTAAAAAAAAAAAAATCAGGATGAGACTGGGAGTGGTGGCTTTTACCTGTATTTCTAGCACTCTGGGAGGCAGATGCAGGAGGATTGCTTGAGGTCAGGAGTTCTAGACCAGCCTGAGCAAGAGCAAGACCCTGACTCTACTAAAAATAGAAAAAATTAGCTGGTATTATGGAGTGTCTGTAGTCCCAGCTACTGGGGAGGCTGAAGCAAGAGTATTGCCTGAGCCCAGGAGTTTGAGGTTGCAGTGAGCTAGCATGATGCCACTGCACAGAGCAAGGCTCTGTCTCAAAAAAAGGAAAGAAAAAAATATCGTGAGATACCACTACATACCTCTTAGAATGGCTAAAAGAAAAATACTGTTAATATGAAGTCCTGGTAAAGATGCAGAGAAACTAGATTTCTCATACATGGAATGGAATATAAAATGGTACAGCCACCCTGGAAAACAGTTTAACACTTTCTTATAAAATTAAACATACATTTATCATATAACCCAGCAATCATACTCCTAGCATTTATTCCAGAGAAATAAGAACTTATATCCATATCAAAATTTATACACAAATGTTTATAGCAGCCTTATTTGTAATAGCCCCAAATCGGAAACAACACAAACATCATTCAGTGGGGAATGGTTGAACAAACTGTGGTACATACATAATAATGTAATGCTACTCAACAATAAAAAGAAGTGCACCATGATACAACAACTTGAATGAATCTCAAAGGAATTATTTTGAGTGAAAAAACTCAGTCTCATTCCTTAAAAAATTAAAAATAGAATTACTGTATGATCCAGCAATTCCACTTCTGGGTTTATATCCAAAAGACTCTGAAAGCAGAGTCTCAAAGAAATATTTATATAGCCATGTTATTAATAATAGCAGTGATATTCACAGTAGCCAAGAGGCAGAAGCAACCCAGGTATCCATTGATGGATGAATGGGTTAACAAAATGTGGTATATACATACAATGGAATATTATCCAGCCTTTAAGAGGAAGAAAATTCTGACACATGTTACAGCATGGATGTTCTTGAGGACAATTATGCTAAGTGAAATAAGTCACAAAAGGATAAATACTGTATGATTCCACTTATGAGTGTTTAGAGTAGTCAAGTTTAGAGCAACAGAGTATAGAAACAGAAAGGTGGTTGCCAGGGACAGGTGGGAGGAGAAAATGAGTTGTTAGGTGTAGAGTTTCAGTTCGCAAGATAAAAAAATTCTGGAGATTAGTTGCACGGCAAAGTGAATATACTTAGTGCTACTGAACTATACACTTAAGAATGGTTAAGATGGTGTATTTTGTGTATATGTATTTTACCACAATTTTTTTAAAAAGCCAATCTCAAATGTTTGTTGTATGATTCCATTTATGTAACATTTATATCATTTTCAAAATGACAAAACTGTAGAGATCGAGGACAGATAAGTGTTTTCTAGAGTCAGGGACGATGTGGGGAATAGGGAGGAATGTAAGTACAAACAGTAATATGGTGATGGAAAAGTTGGGAATAGTGATTATGATGGTGGTTACATGAATCTATACACGGGATAAAGTTGCATAGAACTGTATACACCTACACACAAAATAAATGAAGGCTAAAAAATGCTGAAAATGGAATAAGTATGCAGTTTAGTCAACACTAATGTATCAATGTCAATTTTTTTAGTATTGTACTGCAGGTATACATGATATCACCATTAGATGAAGCTGGGTGAAGAGTACATGGAACTCTATACTATTTTTGCAGCTTTCTATTTGTAATTATTATTTTGAAAAGCTAAAAAAAAAGCACTTCAAATCAAGAAAGAAAGAGAGAAATAGTAGATCTTGGAGACCAGATATCTGTGTGTTCTAGTTTCATCTTTGTCAGTACTTAACTGTGTGACCCCAGGTAAGTCATTTCATCTCTGGGCTTTAGTTTCCTAAGCAATGAAGTAAGGAGTTTGACTAGTTGATTTCCAATGGTGTTACCAATTCTAGACTAATCTAAAAATTAGTGTTGTAATTGTATGTGGCAAGTCATTGTCATTTCTCAAGCAGAGAGTGAACAGATTGCATGCAATTTGGTAATACACAACTATAGTTCTTTTCTCAAAATTTAAAAATCTTAAAAGCTCAGAAAACAGAATGTTTTTTCAGGCTAATAAATCTGACCTGAACTGATGTGAGACTATTTATAGTCTCTATTTATCCCACTTAATGTGAATATTCATTCATTTTGTTGCAGAAATATTAATGCATTTGATTACAGGGTACTGGCCTACTTTCTGCTGGAGTGTTGGACAAAATGCACCTTCCTAAAATCAGAAAAATTTTGATTTCTGAAATACATTTGGTTTGGTTTCAGGGGCTTTGGATGAGAGATTGTGGACCTGTCCAAGCTGGACAGAGATATGTAGAATGGCCCAGGTGTGTGACATAGATTGGTAGTATGGGAGAAGCTGAAGGTAGCAATAGTGCTACATGGCCCCTGTTCTCCCAGTACTACTTGCACCCTATGGTTCATTACTACCTCTCTAATTAAATGTAATTATATATATAAAATTTTTAATCATTTAAATTTCTGTATAAATCATTAAAATTAAGTACTTTTAGCTTTTGTAAATTCATTTCATACACTACCTACTATCAAGAACTTAAATGCTTGTAACATCATATGTAAGATACTTGTTTCAAAGGTGATGATTAATACTTTTTCCAATATAGAATTGCTTAAATTTTTTTGTTGCTTAAACATTGTTGATTCTTTGAGTAATGTGGCTTTATTTATTTTCATTGATTACTCTTGACAGATTTGGCTTTTACAGTGAAATTTTTGTTTCACTCTGTCTTTTCGCTTTTGCCTTCAAAACACTCTCCTCTCTCTTTCAGATTTAGGTAGATAGGATTAATTTAGTATGCAGTTATTAGAGACAAATTATGATATTCAGTCTCTTCTCTTAGGGGGTATTGATTCCTTGGTAGAGACATTTTGTTCCTGAGTTCACTACAGTTACTTGGCTACCTTAAAAACCTTACTAGTTTTTTCTACATGGTAAAATTCTTCAGAGTTCCTTGAATTTATTATTAGAAATTTAATTTTAACCTCTTCCATGTTTATGAAAGACCCTTTCTAGATTCAGTTCTGTAATTACTGACTGAAACCTACATTGCTTATGAAGAACTTTTTCTTGGATGACTAAGAGAAAATTATAAATTTTAATTCATTCCACAGATATTTGAGGTGCTCTGGGCATGGGTGTACAAACAAGAATAAGACACTGTAACTGCCGTCCAGGAATTTATGAGAGACAGTATAGTGAGCATGAGCTCTGGAACCAGACTGGGTTGAGATTCTGGCTCTACCACTACCAAGCTTTGTGACCTCAGGTGATTTACTGAACCTCTCTACACCTTACTTTCCTCATCTGTGAAATAAGGGTAATATTAGTACCTATATCATTAGGTTTAATGAAGATTAAATGAGTTAATATAGATAAAGTGCTTAGAACAGTACCTGGCATATTGTAAGTACCTGTGTGTTAATAATTATCATTATTAGCAATTCATTTTAATGGGGAGACATACACATAGAGTACCTTGAGATACTACTTGCTGTAGTATGTGTAAACAATATGCTGTAGAGACAGAGATGGAGAGAAAGATCTTTCTCTAGAGAAAATTAAAAAGACTTCCAAAGATGAGGTGGCAGATGAGTTGGGTCATGTTGGATGGGAAGGAGATGACTGAGGAGGCAGGAAAAGAAATTAAGACACAAGGAATTGCTTGGCAAAGTCTAGGAAAATTTATAATTTGGTGTAGGCTGAATGGGATGAAGCAAAAAAGATAGGTTGGAAATTTCTTCTTCTGTCATCATAGAGTAACTGATGCTAGACATGCCCTTCCAGAAAACTGGACAAAATATATAAAACAATTATATTTCATTTTTGTTGCTGAAGAGTATTCCATTGAATGGATATAGAGCAATGTATTTATTCAACTTGGGAACATTTAGATTGTTTCTATTTTTGGCTAATGTGAATAGAGCTTCTATGAACTAAATCACGTTGATTTATAAAGCAAAAGGAAAGCTTGCGGCTGGATTTTGAAGAGCTTTGTATGTCATTTTAAGAAGATCTAATTTTATCCTAAGGTCAGTGGAGACCATAAAGGTTAAGTAGTAGAGAGACCTGAGCAGATGTACCTTCCCGAAAGCTGACTTTGGTAGCTGTAGAGGTTGTGAATTGCAGAAAAGAAAAGCTGGAGGCAGGAAAACCTGGCAGAATACCGTGATGGTTTTTCATTTCTTCTTTCAGAAGCTAGTTGAGTGTGTCCTTTAATGGCCAAGTACTGTGCTAGTTATTGGGGGATATTAAGAACACCAGACACTGAACCACATCCCCCTCCCCCTCACCAGGATTTGTGTACAAATAAGGGAGATAGGTGTGTAAAACAATAAGTGCAGTAAAATGTTACATATGTTAGGATAAAAGTGTTTCTAAGTAAAATGAAGGCAGAAAGAATAGAGTGGTTTGGTGGGACAGGGGCCAATGTATCGAGAAAGTCTCAATGAGATGACTTGAGCCTTGAAAATGGAGATATTCTTTGTGATAGAGGGATGATGAGGGTGTGGTATGAATTTAGACAGTGGTGGTAGAGATGAAGTGGACAGAATGGATTCAAGGTACATTCATGAATTGCGAGAGTGAGAGAACAGGAGATTTGAAAGTATGCTGAATAATTATGTTGAGATACCAGAAGTATGTTTGGGTGCAGAGTGTAGGAAGAAATTTTGTAGATTTGTTGAACTCGTGGTGTTTGTGGCATGTGAAGATGTCGAAAATGCAGTTAGGAATGGATCAGGTGCTCCCAAGGGAGGTAGACACAGGAGCTAGAGTTGGAAGTAGTCAGTACAGGTGAGATTTAAAGCCATAGGGGTTTCTGATCTCTCAGGGAGGGGATGTAGAATTGTATCAGCATTGTTTAGTTGCAAGCAATGAAATTGATTTTGGATTACCTAAGCAAGGAGGAGCTTATCAGGCCTTAGGAAGAAGGAGAACTGGGAACGCTCTAGGGAAGTCAGTGGCAGGAATTTACAGACAATCTCTCTACATTACAGCACTGCTGTCAGTTGTGGCCCTGGCTGCCTTTCATTCTTTTTTTTTTTTTTTTTTTTTTTGCCCTGGCTAGAGTGAGTGCCATGGCATCAGCCTAGCTCACAGCAACCTCAAACTCCTGCGCTCAAGCGATCCTCCTGCCTCAGCCTCCCGAGTAGCTGGGACTACAGGCATGTGCCACCATGCCCGGCTAGTATTCTCTATATATTTTTAGTTGTCCAATTAATTTCTTTCTATTTTTAGTAGAGACGGGGTCTCGCTCTTGCTCAGGCTGGTTTCGAACTCCTGAGCTCAAACAATCCACCCACCTCAGCCTCCCAGAGAGCTAGGATTACAGGCGTGAGCCACCGCGCCCGGCCTAGTCTGTGTTCTTAATTCTGAGTCCAATTAATGGGAATAAATTGATTGAGGTTTTTAAGTGCTATAATATTTAAGTTAATTCTGTGCTTAGATTCTAACAAATTGGGATTCAGATGCATTTCTCATATTGCTCATTACTGCTGTATTTCAACTGCTTTTCATCAATACTGTATTCTGTAATTGCCCCTTCTTTATTCTTCTAGAGGATTCAGAATAGTCTCTTTTTTTTAAGCACCTTGGAAGCCCATTAGTTACAAAAAAAAAAAAAAATCATCTGTGCTTGTGGTTTAAAGAAAAGTTTAATGAATGTTTTTCCAAAAATAGCTACCCTAGAGTAGGTTTTAAAAATGGATACTAGGTGTTAACCCTTCAGATAGTTGTTTCTCGTTTAATACTTATTGGAAGTTCTAGATAAAAACTCTTAGTTTATGGAGTGCAGCTGGACTTGCTTTTCTTCCTGTGACTCACCAAAAGCTATTCAAAGCCTTTCATTTTTTTGCTATTTTCGTTTTCCGAAAATTCATTTTAACAAATATTTAAAAATAGCTTTAAAAATTATTATTCTCCCGGAATCTCCTTGGAATGTCATTTCATTTGCTTCAAAGATTTTTTTCAGCAAACTGAATTGGTTTTATTTCCAGTATTGTGAGGCTAGAGATAGGTCTAATACTATAAAAACTCAGCAGTCGTGTTTTGAATTTTTCAAACATTGATAATGTGCATGAACATATTCTTGATAGTGTTTAATAGTTCCATGGCTTTGTGATAGGTGATTTCTGTCTGTTAAATTGTTCAGTATCACCAAAGAAATGAAATTTATTTTACTCTCAGAAGAAAAATGTCTTCATGAATCTTCTCCTTTAACATTTCTCTCTAACTTAAGGCTATTTTTTTTATGCTGCTGTGTATTTAAAAGGAATGTCATTTAGTTTCGCAGGACTAATACTATAGTATATATATAAAGCTTTTATTAAAAGCAGTTTTGATTATTTGAAAATATTTATTTTTTCCCATACTTTTCATTCTGTAGTAATCATGATTAAAAACAAGTGTGACTATATGACAACAGAATATGCATGGTACAATTTTATGAGTACATAGAACTAGGAGCTCCAGAAATGAACATCAAGAAGTTGGTGGTCCGGGCTCCAGCATTTTTTTCCCCCCTCAAAACCCAGTGACATAGTAATGGCTTCAGCATTTTAATCTAACTTTAAAAATCGTTATGAATATACCTCGTCAACCTAGGAAAAAACTGGGGTGGACCTTTTCCATTCTGGCTGATTTTTAGTATTTCAAGGATAAATTTTAAAAATAATGTTTTTTCTGGAGGACATTATGTTAAGTGAAATAAGTCAGCGCAGAAAGATAAATACCACATGTCCTCACTCATACGTGGGAGCTTAAAAAAAAAATTGAGCTCAGAAGTAAAGAATAGAATTTGGTTAAATGTTAGAGGCTAGGAAAGGTAGAGGGGAAGGGAGAATAGGGAGAAGTTGGTTAATGGGTACAAAGTTACAGCTATATTGGAGGAATAAATTGTAGTGTTCTGTAGCATTGTAGGGTGAATGTGGTTAACAATAATTTAGTGTGTATTTTCAAAAAATTAGAAGAGAGGATTTTGAAGGTTCACAACACAAAGAGATGCTAAATGTTTGGGTGATGGGTATGCTAATTACCCTGATTTGATCACTACTCATTATACCTGTGTTGAAATATCACTCTATATCCCATAAATATGTACAGTTATTATGTATCAACTAAAAATTAAAGGAAAAGATAATGTTTTTAATTTTCAATGTATGTTAGAATAGTAGGTTTATTTGTTAAATGATCAGGGTAATGTCTCTTGTTCCAAAGAGGATAATCCTGGGATCTTGATGATTTAGTTTTCCCCCAAATTATGTTGTATTTCTGGTTATCTGTGTGTCAATTACTCAATGAAAAATTTCTTCTAAATTCTTACTAGATATTATCCTGCCACCTGTTTGCTGCTTCTACTATTTTCATTCAGTAGTGGGTTTGGGAATGCAGACTGATTTCAGTTTACAATTCTAACTAATTTTAGTTTAACTTAATTAAGTAAAAACATAATATTCTATAAAGAGCACTACAGTTTCGGGAGGCAATACTGTATACTGTTGTAGATAAGAACATGGGCTTGTGAGCCTACCCATACCTGAATTTTAATTCCAGCGCTGCCACTTCCTAGCTGAGTAAACTACAGAATTCCTTGAGGCTTGTTGTTTCATCTGTAAAAGAGATGATATTGTTATTCCTGTCTCACAGGATTATAATGAGGATTACATGAGACAACATCTTGTAAAATGTTTAGCTTAAGGATTCATAAATATAGCTGCTATTAGCTATTATTTGTGCCCAATAGTCACATCTCTGTTAGGTTAGTCATCTTTTTTTTCCTCCCTTTTTCCTAAGTTTTCTTGAAGGATAGTTTTAGGAATCTACAGAAATATTATAGATGAAAACGATTTGAAAGGTATGCTGTACTATACAAATATAAGGTAGAAGAACAGTATTATGATTATTATTATTAGAAATAGCAGTTAAAGCTGTATGGTTTAGTGGAAAGAACATAGTTTTGGAAGCTGTGCCTTCCAAACAGATCTGGCTGCAGACCAGGCTTATGTCATTTACTACCTGCTATTTGGGCAAGTTAATTAGTCAGAGCTTCGGTTTTCTTATCAGTGAATATGAGAATAATAATATCTATCTTGTGGAACAATAATACCTATCTTGTTGTGAGGTTCATTGAATGAGAGGCTTAGGCAACAGGGCCCAACATAGTTTTTTTTCCTCCTTTCTAACTGGAGACTAAGAAATTTCTTTGGCAAAAACAATCATCCTTTCTGAAACATAGTATGTATTAATTTTTTATTAGAGTTGATTGTATTTTCATTAATGAATTGCAAGTAAAATAGAATTGACTAACAGGTTAGGAAGATGAAGAAAGTAGGTGTGCTGGTTTGTATGTGGCCCTGAATTAGATTTTAGAACTTTTGAAAATGAATTTATTTAGTATAAAGAAAGGAATTCAAAATATTAATACAGTTGGGTACAGTGGATGTGCTATAAACCCTGACAAAGTAGAAACTAGGGAGCTGAGGGTCTCTTAGGTGGGCGGGAATAATATATATCAAGAGGTTTTGTAAACTCTAAGTCATTTTAGCAATGAGTAAGATATTAATACTTTTTTACCCTTCCCAAGAGTAAAGGGCAAACATCTGGGGATGTTAGATCTCCCAAAATCTTTGAGTTTGGTATATTCTTCTTCATGGGCAAATTATCTGCTATTTACACAGCCATTGCTACTACACATAAGCACTTAGATGTCTCAATAGTTAGAGGCCTAAGAGAGTGTTTAGATATGGCAATGCACAGTCTGGCTTTATGGATAAAAAGCAAGGTGGTTGCCTCTTTATACGTCTGTCAAATCTTGAGACCTCACTGTGTGACAGTTTGGTAAAGTTTCCTGCAGACAGATAAATTCTGCTCTTCTGTGATGTGGAGTCATATTTCCCTCTTCAGTAGCTTCTCATGTTCTGTGCATACAATTTGGCTTGTACATGGCTCTAGTTGCTTCTCCTACCTCTCCCACTTTCCACCCACCCTACGCTGTAGCCACAGAAAATAAACTCTTTACAGTCACACCTGGTAAGCTTTGCTTAACCTTTAGCACTCAAGTGTTAGCTCTTTTGCTAAACATTCCCTAATTTCTAAGTAAATTGCTTATTCCTCCAAATTTCCGTCTTCTCAAAAAATCGGAAGCTATGAGACCACTGAGCCTGCAGTACCCCATAACTTCAATCTGCTGATGTCAGGTGGTAGCTGCCTTCTTTAGACTGGGCATATGTTCTCCAGTTCATCATTCAAGATGCTTCAGTTATACAGCTGGCCACTTCATGGATTAACTGGCCAATTTGGCCCCTGTATTTGAACCTCTCAATTAGGTATAAGTGTTTCCAAGACTGTGAACTTTTTGAAAGAGATAATTTTCTCTTTATATCCCCATTGCCCAGCATATATTTGACACAGAAAGCCTTCAATAAGCACTTTATAGAATTGGAATGAATGGAGTAAAACCTTTCCTAACCGGAGGACTTTGCCCTTTTCCTAACTTTTGTCTTCTTTGTTACTTTAGATCATGACATTCATCTTACAGATTATTCTTCATAGCATAGAGCATCATGGCTAACAGTAGTGATCAACTCTTCCTGAAGACAGAGCAAGATAAAGTGCTCTTAAATTGTAGCCAGGTTGATTAAAATTAGGTGGAGAAACTTTTCCTAGCTGTAACAGTCGTTAGGAATGGATTACCATGAGCTGCTGTTGTGTCTTTTTATTTTGAAATCTTCCATGGGACTGGCATACACATTGAAGAGGGAGGGAAGGGCAACATAAAATTCCTTGTGAATCTGTGCGATACACTAGTGAATAATAATAATATTTTAGAAAACTGGCTATATGAAATATACAGTATGAAAATACATGTGTTAAGACATCGTACATTTAGATAGGATTTGAGACCAAATTGTAATCAGCAGGTGCACAACTACAAAAAATGTGGAATTTGTCATTCCAAAATTTGTTCTTTTATCAAAAACAGCTGTCTCTAAATAGTGCCTCATACTGTTGGCAAATTCATTACAAATGCAGGAAGCAACTCCTGTTTCATATGATTGGGATTTGTAAAAATAATTTAGATCTAAGCTATCCACAAGCCATTTTTTTTTAGTAACAATCCTATCTAAATACGCATATTTTGGCATCACACATAAGTGTCATATTTTAAATTCTGGAACGTCCAAGCAGAAATTTAAGAAAGGGCTCATCTAGGATGGAATGGCAAACATTGCTAATAAGGAGAGTTCTCATTTTGGTTTCTGCTCTCCTGCTCTTACCCCTTAACCCACAACCAAAATAAAACATCTGGAGTTATTTAGGCAATATAACTATTCTTAAAAGAATGGATTTCTAATCATAAACTCTTTCTGTCACTGAAAAATGCTTTTGGATAGATAGAATTCATGATTGGTAAAAATATGTTTGAATGCATAAAATCTCTCTCAAATCATGAGCTCACATTTTGGGAGTATTTGGGACCAAGACTGATGGAGTTGTTTATATCCTTTGAGAAGGAAGCAATCCGTAAGTTCACAAGTGCTATTCTTTTGGCTTTTCCCTTAGCATATTCTCCAATAAAGGTAGCTAATTTCTTGTTAAATTATGGTTGTTTTACTTTGAAAGACACGTGCCAAAGGTATAAATTTCATTTTATTCTCTTATCTTTTTACATATTTAAACAAGTGTTGCTGCAGGAAGACAAAGAGGATATAATACCCTTCAAAGCTCCTATCTTCAGCCTCTCTTTTGTAGTTTTGTCCTTATAAGACAAAGGATAGGTAGGAGAAATAATAGCTAAATATTGAAAAAAACAGTGTCAGTTAAGGAGTGGAATTGAAAGGTATACTTGTGTTGCAATGAATCAACAATTATTTATTGACTATCCACTCTGTATTAAAATACAGTGAGAGATACGTTGAGGTAAAAAGGGTTCCTGTAAGAACGTGAGTATTCTTGAGGAAACTAGATGTAAACATATGAAAGTTGAAATAATGCTGCAAGATAAAAATAATCATAATTGTTAGTAATTGCCAAATGAAGAGTTTAGTTAAGTGCTATGGAGTTCAGTCCATAAAGCTAAACCAAGGGCTTTATGAAAGAAGGATTTTAAGAACCTGCTTGAAGAATGGGTAGAATTTAGGTAGATGGAAAATAGGAAGAAGTTGTTTCTGCTCTTCCCTTTAACTGGAAAGCCAGGTGTGGAAGTCAGGAAGAGAAGAGTTAGTATCTTGTTACTTTTGAGTCAAAATCAGCAGTTAATCATGTGGGAGAATTTTAACTTAATGAGCCCAAGAAAACCTCTTGATGATTTCAGCATATTGTAAGTCCTCTTAATTCAGGCCTATAAAACAAAAACAAACACAAAGAAGTTTTTAAAATGCTGGAAGGGCTTAAGGAAAGTGATATAATCCAGGATATTCACTATGAAAGGAGCAATATTTTATTATTAAACTTGGATATTTCAAACATTTTAACTGAGGGAAAGAACACACACAAAGAAGCCATGTGTCTCTACTAGAGAAACCTTAACTTTCAGCTGAATGATAAACCTTGGTAACTACAGACCATCAGTAAGCTTTCAGAGATTCTGATCTTGATACGAGTTACCAATCTAAAGAGGAAAAGGTTGTCTATACGCCTTCTTTCTTCCTTATCCTCAGTGATTCTGTAATATTTTTCTCAAGATCATGTTGAGGAAGATATTATCATTCTTGTCATATTCCTTTTTCCCTTTTTCCTATCCAACTTTGTTTCACTACTACAAGTGGAGAGCACACTTGTCAGTATGTCATTAATAAATTAACAATTAAAAAATATCTAAAACTGTACTCACTGCCATTACAGCAAGGTATAGAGATAGAGATGTAGAGAGTTTCCTTGTTCTTACTAACCTTGGATATTACTATTAATACCAATGTGATAGATGATAAAAAATACCTTGTTTTATGCTCACCGTGTCCTTTAGTTGCAGGTTTACCCCTAATCCCCCTAATCCCTGGAGAGTATTACTGCCATGTGAGCACCCTAGTGTTCAACAGTTAGTACCAATTTGATGGTGAGTACAAGTGGAGCCCATTCTTCCGATCTTGTGATACTTCACTTCGGATAATGGACTTAAGTTCAATCCAGGAAAATATAAGAGGTGCTAGATCACTGTCGTTTCTTATGATTGAGTAGTATTCCATTGTATGAGTTTACTTTTCACCTTTGTCAAAAATCAGATGGTGTATTTGTATTGATCCATTTCTAGATTTTCTGTACCACTGATCTATTTGTCTTTCTTCTGCCATTACCATACTTACTATCTTGATTATGATAGCTATATAGTAAGACTTAATTTTAACATCAGGCAGAGAGATTCTTCCTACTTTATTCTTTTTTTGCAAAATTGCTTTAGAATAAGCTTCTCTGTATCTTTCATAGTTGTCATGTTTGCGGCAAAAGGCTGGCATTTCTCCAAATTGCCTATTTGTGGGACTGGCTTTGGCTAAGCCTAAGAGGTGACAGGACTTTGTTGGAATGAGCTTCTGAACGTTCAGTTGAGCAGAGATGGGAGGGAGAATTTTTTAGGGAATAATTGGTTCCTAATGTTAAACAAAGACATGGCATCATTTTAAATGATTTTTTAGGAAATTTTCCTTCAGTGATATCAGTATAAGGCTATGATGAGATGTTTAGGATGGCATTGTTCTGCTTGAAAGCAAAGGAGTAGATGAGTAGGTTCTCAAGGACCCTTCTGTTGTTTTCATTTTATTCACTGTTGTCAGGGACTTGGGTTTAGGTTTCTACAGCAACCACAGTCTGGACTTCATAATGCTAACACTATGTGTGCATGTGGTGTTAACTCTAATGCTTTATACACTACATGTGGCAGAGTTACAGTTGCTATGGAGATCAGTCTTTGGACACACTTGGTTGATAATGATGTTTCTCATGTGTGGATTTTGCTGCTGAAAGAATATGAGGTGATGCTGAGTTGATCATGAGATACATAAGCCTGTCAGTTTCTCTATAGCTTAGAATCTCACATTTGAAAACTTTTGTTTTACATTTGCTCACAAATATACTAAAGTGTGAGTCTGTGTCTATATCTGTGTCTGTGTGTGTAAGTTTGCTACCTAGAAAATACAGTAGAGGGAAAATATGACTCTAAAGAACACGTTATCAGAAGAATTTGACAGACTCCTTCTCTTGGCTAGTCTATACCATTTCTAAAACATACTGCAAAAATTCAAAAACTAAATATCTTAAATAATTTTAGTAATCTTATAATAAGGTCAGTTGTCAGTGGAAAAGTAAAGGAAACACAATTCTTGTGAATTGCTCTAATTTGAATGTAGATCCTTGGGGTAACAGCTAATAAAAACCTTTTTCTTGGGGCACTGTATTTCTGAAGAGCCTTTTGAACTCCTCAAATAAAAAAAATTAGAAGAAAGTAGAGTAAGTAATTTTATTTTTTCTTTTCCTTTAACAAAGTGTCAGTTAAACTAGGACACAATGCCTAGTCTTAAATTTAAGCTAATATAGACTATCACTGAGTGTTTTCATTTATAGAATTTTTGAAGCAAATCTAGTTTTAGATTGATATACATTCCTGTTTGGGGTTAGGGAAACTTGTCATTTATGAGTTGCTATACCGGATCAGTGGTTCTCAGCTCTGGCTGCACATTAGCATGTGGAGTATTTAAAAAACACTGATGTTTGAGCTTAACAAAAATTAAATCAGAATTTCTGGAAATGCAGAGAAGGCATTCCATTGGTATTCTTGTTTTTTGTTTTTAAAGCTAACTACTTGATACTTCTATTTTCTCTTGATACATGACCAGGATTTAGCACCAGTGCAGCAAAGTCCGTTTTCATCTACAATCTTAAATTTTACCTAAATTTGTATATTAAGATATACCAATAGAAGTAATATGAAATATTACAAAAAGTTTAGAAAGATCAGTCGTATTATCTATATTAGTTTCCTATTGCTGCTGTAACAAATTATCACAAATCTAGTGGCTTAAAAGAATATAGATTTTTTACAATTTTATTAACTTGTGTTCTGGAGGTCAGAAGTCTGAAATGGGTCTTATGGGGCTAAAATCAAGGTGTGGACAGAGCTGCGTTCCTTCTGGAGGCTGTTGGGGGAATCTCTTCCTTGCCGGAATTTTCCAACCTCAAGAGGCTTCCTTGACTCGTGGCTATATCACTCTGACCTCTGCTTCTGTCATCTCTCCTACTCTCGCTCTGACCCTCCTGCCTCCGTCCCACAAGGACCCTGTGATTACATTGGGCCCATCCAGGTTATGCAGGATCATCTCCCCATCTTGATACCCTTAACTTAATCACATCTGCAAAATTCTTCTTGCTACGTAAAGTAACATACACTGGTTTGGGGATCAAGATGTGGACATATTTAGGGGCCAATTATTCAGCCCACCATACTACCTTAACACAGTGATTATCATGGTATTTTCCTTCCTAATCTTTTCTAATATGCATATTTTTATTTGAAATATAATCATGTGCATAAAATTTTCTGTCTTTTTCTATTTAGTCTTAACTATCTTTAAATGGCTATATAATATTGCGTCCATGATTATAGCATGTATTTTATTATATTATACATATAAGATACATATAACCTTTTCCTGTTGAATTTTTACGTTGTTTCAGATTCTCGTTATTGATAGATCAATCTGTGATCCATATTTTTGTTTATTAGACAGACTCCACAATGTGAGAGTACTGAGCTAAAATTATAAACATTTATGTAGTGTTAAATTTAAACTGTGAGATTGCATTTTTGAAGTGTTCTGACCAATTTGCAATACTGTTAGCAATGCAGGAGAGTACTGTTGTCACTACATCTTTGCCAATATTGGTCATTATCATTTAAAAAAGATTTTTACTAATTAGGTGAAAAAAATGTTACCCTGATTTAAATATAATTTATTTGAACATTATGTTTGTATTAGTTTCTCTTTGTGTGTCTTACTCATTTATCTCTCATTTATCTCTCATGGTCTCAGTTGTTTTCTTGTTAATCGTATGAGACCTTTATGTAGTGAAATTATTGTCTTATATGCTATAAGCACTTTTTTTAAACACAGGTTTTTAATTTTAAATGTTGATATGTTTGTTTGTGATTCTTCTGTTTCCTCTACACTTAAGTTTTTCCACCTAACAAAGGTTTGTGGTAAATATTCAGTTCTGTGTTTTTGTTTGTTTCTTTTTTTCTTTCTTTCATGGTTTAGTCACTGCCTTTAGCAAATCGCTAACAAGCTAAGAAGTTTGGGGACTTGTGAGTCCAGATCTAACTCTATGACTTACTGTACCAAAGCAAGTACCAAATTAATTTAGTTCTGTTTACATAATTTATCACAATTGAAAATAGTTTTCTGAAAGGAATGGAGAAGAAATCTAGCAATTTACCATAGTCCTAAGATGTTTGTTACCCTTTCTTTGCTAGAAGGTTTATTCACCATGCTGTCTTGTTGTATGTTCATGCAGATAATTGAGAATTATAGTAAGCTATCTTAGTCCATGATAAACAGACAGAATGCACTTTAATTACATTCTAATTTATTATCTGGTGAAAGTACCTTGCTAACAAATCAACTCGGATATGACTTATTGGATAGCCTTTGCACTTAGAGGAATAATCAGTCTGTAATCATAAACAACATGAACCGTTCATCTTCTAGATTGCTATCATATTTATTACCCTCAAATGTCTGTGCCGAGTCTCTTTCCTGTTTGTTTCCCATTTCATGGCTCATGGGCCCCCACTCTGCCTGCTGTAAGTTGGAATACTGTGCCCACAAATTTATTTCCTTGAACTAAGGGTTAGGCACATACCTGGGAAGAGAATTCTGTCATTTTACCACAGGAATAAAGTACATTCCCACCCCTCCACCCCCCAGTAATAGTATATAGGATAAATGTCACCATAAGGTACTAATATGTAATTTATTCCCTGCTACCCTGGTAAGAACTAGCACAATTCTAATTTTATAAATAAATAAAAACATTACCCCCAAGAATAGCTACCATATCCTTTAATATCCTCTATTACTTCCCTTTGGTTCCAAAAAGAAGGTATGCAAATTAAACTGAACAACCAGCCAGCCCCTGTTCGTTTCTTTTGATGCAACCTCCTGCAGAGCTCGGAGTAGATTTTACCAAGTGAATGCAGTTCTCTGATGCAGTACCTTTTCATAATTCTACCACTGAAGACTGATGGCAGAATGAACAACCTGTGGCACTAGTTCCACAGAATAATTTAGGACAAGTTTGTAGCATTAAATTTTCCCAGACGACCCAAATCTTTTTGAATGCTACTGTTAGGTGGACGTTGAAATGGAGCTAAGGTACAGGTGTGGGGGTACAAAACAATATAGAACAACTTAAATAAATTTATAACCAGCCTCTCAGATGGAGCTACAGTAAAGAGTTGTTGGCCGAGCGTGGTGGCTCATGCCTGTAATCCTAGCACTCTGGGAGGCCGAGGCGGGCGGATTGTTTGAGCTCAGGAGTTTGAGACCAGCCTGAGCAAGAGCAAGACCCCGTCTCTACTAAAAAAAATAGAAAGAAATTAGCTGGACAACTAAAAATATATAGAAAAAATTAGCCGGGCATGGTGGTGCATGCCTGTAGTCCCAGCTACTTGGGAGGCTGAGGCAGTAGGATCGCTTGAGCGAGTTTGAAGTTGCTGTGAGCTAGGCTAACACCACAGCATTCACTCTAGCCAGGGCAACAGAGTGAGACTATGTCTCAAAAAAAAAAAAAAAAAAAGAGTTGTTAATTGCCTTCTCTATTTCAGACACCCTTTTTTCCTTCTCCTCTACTTCTACCTCAATGATTTTAGTTGAATCTACCGATTCTGCTTAGTGTCTTTAGCAACCAAAGCAGATAATAATCCTCATCTGAGAGTACCCCCTTTTTATGAACAAGGATCTTATGCCTAGCAGAGACCTCACTAGGGCTTTTTATGTAATGCTATCACAGCAAATGTACCTATACTCATATAGCTGATAAATGGTGGAAGGGACCTGGTACTTCTGCATTTTAGTGCTATGATTTTTAAAAAAATTTTTGATCCAAATTGTGTTAAAAGAGGAGGTAGAAAGATACTGTTCTATTTCACTATGCTATTCCACACTGGAAATTGATTTTGGCATGCAGATCAGCTTTGGTGGACTTGGGAGTTCTTTTCTGCTGTAAAGAATTTTGCAGGAACTATAATTTTAAAAAATCTATTAACTTATGATGTACTCTGTTAATCAATTCCATTTGAGATTCCTAGTTTTATTTGGTTCACATATGAGTGGTAAAATCGTGATGTAACATCACCTTTCTTCTTTCCATTTTTTTCCTCTCTCTTTTTTTTTAAGTATTCCCTCTGAACCAGATAACATCTGGGGTCTCACCCATTGATTTAAGATTCTATGATTATGTCCCTTGAGTGCCAGGTCCCATTCCCTGTATATTCTTCACCTTCACACAGTTCTAGGTTTCTGGAGTTTCTGGGCGACATTCTCCTTAGGGCTTGTTCAACCCCAGTTTGGTTCTAATCAAGGCATTGTCACTACTTTGTTGACTCCTCTGTTTCCTGACCTCTCTTGCTGTCTCCTTATATGACTAGATCCTGTGTGCTATCCTGTCTGTGAATATTAGCAAGGATTAGGAGATACCCTTGAATACTTTCCTACCAGGGAAAGCCCATATGCTTCTATTGGGACTAACCCAAAAGAAAAACCATAATTAGGATTTTGAAATCAAGTTGAGGAAGGGAGAGAACGGTATCTTGACCAGATGCAGAAGGAAGTGTTTCTGAGCGGCCAGGGCCTTGTTTTGTGCATCCAAGTTAGGTAGCCACCTATTTTATCTGGCTCTCTGGCTGTGCCTGAGAACGTATGCATGCTTGTTTTGCAGGGGCTAACGCCAAGCCCAGTCCTTCTCTGAAGTTACAGCCTATTTTGCTTTGGAGAAAATTTACTTCCTGTGTGCCACTCCCTTGGCTCTATAGCTGTTACTTCCTACTTTGGTTCCTGATATTTCCTTCTTTTGGCAGTATTTTCTGGATCTGTGCATTCTTTGCATGAGTTATTTCAGAACCTCCTTCTGAGAATATGTCTGAACTCCATTTTAGGAATAATAACTACACAATTATGGTCTGAAATTAGTGGCATTTTGACCTTTAGGAAGACCCTTGTAGGATCAAATTAAAGCCAAATAGTCATATTTGGCCATACTGGAATGGAAGTTCCACTTTGGCATCCAGCTTTATAATTCTCCCAAAATAGATCTTACTAAGATCACTAATGACTTCCATATCACTAAACCTAATGGATTTATTTTAGTCTTCATCTTAATTGCACTGCTGCAGTGCAGTTTCTTTTTTCTTAAAAAAAAAAAAAAAAAAAAAAACAACTCTTATCCAGGTGATTAGGTATTGAAATACTCTCTTCACTCTATTCTCTCTCCAGTTTATCCCATCCATATTCTTCAGTTACCAGAAACAGTCTGCATTAGTCTCACCTCACCCATCTATCTTCTTTTTGGTCTACTCTCCACATTTCTCAAGGATATAAAAGTAGATATGAACCTATTGAAAACATACCATGTTTTTAAATAGGAATTTGAGACCTATCAAAAAGTGTCAATTCTCCCTTACTTAATTTACAAATTAAAATAATCCCAATGAAAATACTAAAAAAACTAATGATAAAGTAGATTCTGAGCTCAGAAAAACCTTTAAAGAGAAGTGAAATGTAGGGAGAATTAGGCCTTCCAGATGTTAAAACATAAGATAAAGCTTTAATTAAAGCAAAATAGTACTGGTACATGAATATGCAAACTAATAGGGCAGAATTGAAAATTTAGAAGTAGACTAGGAAATATAACAACTTAGGACATGGTAACTCATATTGGGGGAGTAAAGATGGACTCTAATAAATGGTATTGGTACAACTTTGAAACCGTCTGGGAAAAGAGAATATTAGGTCCATACATAAATCACATTGTATACTTGGATAAACTCCAGGTGGGTCAGAGATTTAAATATAAAAAACAAAACCATGGTTACATAAGATAAGGTGAATGTTAAAAAAAAAAAATGAAACCACAGGAGAATTAATTATAACCTTAGAGTTATAAAGCCTTTCTAAAATTGACTCAAAACCCAGAAGTCAAAAGATTGGCAAATTTGCCTTTAAAAAAATCTGTGTGACCAAAAATTACCATAAGCAAAGTCAAAACAGAAATACAAGTTGAAGAAAAAAGTTGCCACTTATAGTTCAGACAAATATATATGTGTGTGTGTGTATATATATATGTATATACACACGTATATGGAGAGAAAGAGTGCATGCTCAGAGAAACATAATAGAAAAATGGGCAAAGGACATGAACAGATAGTTGACAGGAAGGGAAGTACCCTTGATATCAGTGGGGGATTGGTTCTAGGGCCCCCTATGGATACCAAAATCCATAGATGCTTGAGTCCCCTTATATAAAATGTAGTATTTGCATATAACATATGTACATCCTTCCATGTACTTTAAGGTACCTCTAGATTACTTATAATACCTAATGCAATGTAAATAATATGTAAATAGTTGTTATACTGTATTGTTTAGGAAATAAATGACAAGAAAAAAGTCTAAATGTATTTAGTATAGACACAACCATCCATTTTTTTTTTCTATTTTTACTCCATGGTTACTTGAACCCATGGATATGGAGGGCTGACTGCATAGATGGCTCTTATACCTATAAAAGGATACTCATTTTACCTAAAAAAGAGAGACTTGCAGATTAAAACCACAATAAGATACAGTTTCTTACCTATCACGCTGGTGAATTAAAAGTTTGGTAGCTTATTCGGTTGCCTAGGTTTCATATATTGTTGGTAGTAGGAGTGAAAAATTTAGCAGTAACTTTCAAAATTACTTTGACCCAGCAATACTACTTACAGGACTGTCTGTAGTAGCAAAATGCAGTAGCAGTTGGTTGGGCTTTTTCTTCTCATCCATAGGAGACTGGTAAATAACCCGTGGTACGTGCAAATGGTGGAATGCTATGAAGTTGCCAAAAAATAAAAAATAACAGATGTATGAAATGATAAAAAGCAGGGTACAGAACAGTATACGTAACATGCTGTCTTTTGTGTGAAGGAGGGAAGTGTGTGTGTGTGTGTGCACGTGTGCGCGCGCACATGCCTGTGGATTCATATCAGGATACATACCCCATGTAAGACTAAGACTGATAACCTGTGGGGATGGATGAAATCAGGCAGACAGTGACAGGGTGAGAGTGAGACGAGATACAGTACCTTTTCATTTTATGTTCTTTTGATTTAAAAATGTATAAAAATATCCATAAATCTGATCATCCCTCTCCCCTTTTCTTGACAGTTGCTGTTTCTCTGAGCTTGGAGATTTCTAATGTGAATGACAAGGCCCTATATAGCCTGTGTGCTCAGCCTTATCTCATAGCAGGCTTCCCCTTGTTCTTCCTGCGTTGGCTACGTGGGCCTTTTGGCCTCTACCTTGAAACTCTATCACGGGACCTTTCCTCATGCTCTTTCCCCTGCTTGGAGACTTTGCCTAGTTAAAACTTGCTTATCGTTTGATCTCTACAGACTGCTACTTCCACAGAGAAGCCTTCCCAGATAAGATCAAATTTTCCTTTCACATACATTCGTAGCACCTTGTTCATCTCCTTTTAAACTATGGTCGTAAATGCAGCTGTACATTCTTTATTGAGATTGTTTAATGTCTGCCTCTTCCACTAGAAAGTAAGCCTCATGAGGGCAGGGACCATGTCTACTTTGGAGCTAAAAGTACATATTTCATAGGGTAGTGAGGATTAAATGTGATGAAACATATTATTTGCTTAGCTCAGTGCTTGGCACATAGACACATAATGTTAGTTAGATCCTGCTATATATTATTTTGTTTTTTTGTAGAAGGAAATGATATTATTTGTGAATAAATTAACTGGATGAAGTTTAAGGAAGAATTCTGACTGTCCTTGGCCAGAGAAAGGATTACCTTTGGAGAGTAGTAGCTAGTCTTTTTGTGAGAAGAGAAAGAGAAAATAGCTTTTACTCCTCTACTCTGCTAGGCTCCTGTATTTAAGTCAAACTGTAAGAAAGCAGCTTATTGCCAAAAGATTTTCCCCCCTTTTCCAGTTGCATTCTCTTTATTATTTTTTTAAAACATCAAAAAGCAGGAAGTTTCAAATAGAAATTTTCAGTTGGAATCAGGAAAATTAATACATAAAATTACAGATCTGTATTTGTCATATCAACCAAAGTTGTAAAAAATCAGGTAAAATTCAAGACAATGGGATCCAACATGTGTCACTTATGGGATACATGTTGCATATCATGTATTAAGTCATTAAATATGAAATGTCTCATTTAGAATCAATAGTTTATTATACCTTAAACAAGAAGCAGTACAGTTAATCAAAGTATGCACCTAAACTATTGATGCAATTTTACCATCTTAATATTAGCTTATTTATGCTAGCTGCGAAGAAGCCTGAAGAGCGAGTGGTGATGAAATCATGAAAGACGTTTTCCACAGCTTGCTGAGAATTGAATATTTTTCCTTGCAAAAAGTGGTCCAAAGCCTGAAGAAGTGTTAGTCAGTTGATGCAAGGTCTGGTGAATATGGTGGGCGACAGAGTTTCTAAGTCCAACCTCTGTAATTGTAGCATTGTTGTTTCTGTGACATGTGGCTGATCATTGTCTTGCAAGAGGATTGGCCTTCTCTATTGACCAACCTTGGCTGCTTAATCTCAAGCATCCTCATCATTTTGTCCAATCGGTTGCAGTGGACATCTGTTGTCATCGATTGACCAGGTTTCATGAAGCCGTGGTGGATAATGCCAGTACTGGATCACCAGACACCATTAGCTTTTTTTTGATGAACATTCGGTTATGAACTGTGGTTCGGCATTTCGTCTTTCTCCAACCATTGTGCTGAATGCTTGCAATTGTCAGAAAGAATCGATTTTCATCACATGTAACAGAAATGGTTCACCTTTCTGTTGTGACAGCAAAGAAGATCACTTCCAGATGATTTCTCTTCTGACGTTCATTTAATTGATGCGAAACCCATCTACCAGCTTCTTTACCTTGGTGATTTGTTTCAGATGGTCCAATATTGTTGGAATAGTAATGTCAAACCTTGCTGCTAATTCACATGTAGGTTGAGATAGATTCACTTTACTACAGCTTTCAGGTCATCATTATCCACCTTCGTCTCACATTGCCCACGTGGCTCATTTTCAAGATTAAAATCACCAGAAGAGAACGTCTCAAAGCATTGATGTACTGTGCATTCATTCAGTAGCCACAACCTTCCCAAACACTTTGTTGATATTTGGAGCTGTCTGCGCTGCATTGCTTCCACGACGGAACTCGTATTCAAAAATAATATGAATTTTTTCCACTATCTGGGATTTCACAAAAATTGTTGTCAAAAAAATTTGAAAGATAATCACAAGCCAAAATGTGCATTTGAAAGAATGAAGATGTACATTCACAGTAAAAATAAAACAAGTGTCAAAGTGAAATGTAGAGGTATCAACTGACGAAATCAGACATTCCATACTTTATAACCTAATATCCACGACAGGACAGACATTTTATGTTGTAGCACAGGGAGTGGTCTTATTGTGAATTGCTGAGGTCATATTTCCTATCACATGATTTGTAGGGTGGCTTCAATGAGTTTTAAAAATTATATTCTTGCTTCTTAATATTTTCTTCCAGTGTTCTTTGGCTACCATGGACTCATCTCAGTTCTTGACCTTTTGGAAGTTGGTAGATTATTTTAACATATACTTTAAGTGTCATGTTTTTACTTTTTATATATTAGGTAGGTATTAAGAAAATTGCCTTAGATTTCTTTATTTTATATTACTTGAATGTCACTTGCCTTTCTCTCAGGGGATGGGAGTTCTTAAATTCGAACTGAGACGTGGATAACTAGGAAGTATTATTTCCCATCATTTTCCTTCAGGGCTCGAAAAGGGATGTGCATGGAGCAAAGCACAAACTGAGGGCTATTTAGAGTTCTCAGATCTGTTTTGCTCCGCTTACAGAGTATGTTGAAAAATCTGAATTTCCAGCCTCCTTTGAAAATTCAGAAGGCCTGGTAACAGTGGGAAAGTTCAGAAGGGCATGATAACAGTGAAGAAGCACCATTACCACCACATGACAGCAATTGGCAGTACCTCTGTAGGTGTGACAGAAGCACTGCAGGTTGCCACACATGTCATTCTTTGCCCCCAAGATTTGCCCCCTTGCTTCATTTGTTTATATTCCTTGCCTAGTATCTGGCTTCTTTAGGCATTTGAGATTGTAACCCCTGGCATAGAGGGGTGGGACACTGTTGGGTTAATAGCAAGGGAGGCTGAAATCAGTGGTTTGCTGAGGTGATTCAGTTATATAGTCTCAGAGGACTTCCATCCCTACGGCATGTCGTTGGGACTCCTAAAGGAGTCCTTTGGCCCTCTCCTGATAAGAGAGATTTTAAAAATGGCAATGGATGTCTTATAGAAATGAATATAGGACAGTTAAGTAACTGTTTAATGAGAATTATGTTACTACCCAATCAGGACTGCTTTTACCTCCAGGACTGTTTTCTGGAGCTTCCTATAATTCTTCTAAGATTGTCAAAATATGTTACCTCTTGGTAAAAATACTTGAATTTATTATTTTTTTCAAGAAGGGTTTTTAAGGGGAAATAACCCATAACTAACAAGTTGGCAAGTTGGTAAGTAGCATAGAAAACAAATTCCTCACACTTCAAAACTCTAATTTTTTTTTCATTTTTAAAAATTGTAGGATAATATACATCACATAAAATTTATCATTTTCCCAACCATGTTTATATGTACAGTTCACTGGCATTAAGTACATTCACATTGTTTTGTGACCATCACCACCATCAATTTCCAGAACTCTTTTGTCATCTCAAACAGAAACAATAATTCCTCATTCCCTTCCTCTCTCCAGCCCTGGTAACCTTTATTCTATTAATATTTTCTGTCTCTAAGAATTTATCCACTCTAGGTACCATATATAAGTGGAATCATATAATATACTTTTACATCTGACTGACTTTATTTAGCATAATGTTTTCAAGGTTCATCCATGTTGTAACATTTATCAGAATTTCATCCTTTTTATGGGTGAATAATATTCCATTGTATGGATACATCACATTTTGTTTATCCATTCATCTGTTGAGCAAAACTCCAATCTTTTGACTGTATTGCACCCCCCTATCAGTAGCTAAATAACAGAAGAGATTCTTTTTGGTTCTTAGCCCTCACTGGCTTTTTGGTGTTCTTCCTCTCTAATCTCCCCTGGAGCTTTGCACATTAGCATGACTTTCAGTAATTGTGAACCATCCCAAACCAATTCTACTTCCTTTAGTGATTAGTGAAGCTGTTTACGAATATTATCCTATCCTACTCACCTGCTTAATTTTAGGAATAGAGTGATTTCCAACTTGGTTCTTTCTGACTTATGGTTCTTTTCTTGTGAATTAGACTTTTTTGACGTAATTGCCTAGCTATCTGAACAGTTTAGTTTTGTGGTCTCAGCTGTGTCTTTCACTAACTAGCTCTGTGACTTTAAGTTACACTATTCTCCATTATGAAACATAGAGTTTGGAGTAGATGATATTTTGAGTTTCATCTAACTCTTGTATGCTACCATTCAAAACCTGCTTTTTGTTATTAGATTGGTGGTAGAAGCAAAAATTGATGAAAATCCATTTAAGAGTTTGTGGATTACATAAAATTATATATCAGAAAGTACTTGATAAAGGTGCTTTTACTATGAGTAAGACTATAAAAATATTTCTCTACAAAGCTGTTAGAAACACGGTAACTTAATTCCTTACTACATAGATAAGTAGAGTGATACTAGAGTGAGGAAGGAATGGGTTTAGGAATAGTTAACTAGGTCTAAAACAGTAAGAAAGTAGTATCTTTTTTTGAGCATTTTGTAAAGTCAACTGATAACATTTGGAAACAATTTCAATACATTTTTTATAACTCTTTGATATAGCCACAAAAGTTATTTTTATTACTTTCATTTGGGTATGTTTGGGGAGAATACCTGACTGTATTAAAAAAAGAGGTGGGAAAGTTAAAGGCAGATCCTGATAAATTGATAAAGCTACATATAGACCAAAGTTCACTGATTTTAAAATTTCCTGGTTCAGTAAATTTTCAAAACCAACCAACAAACCAGCTACTTTTGGGAATCACAGTATTGTCACATATTAGTTCACCAAGAAAAAATTATTAAACAAACTACTATCTATTATCACTATTTCATAAGAGGAAAAACAAAACATTCTAACAGTAAAATGTGGACATCACCTCAGAATAAAGGACAAGTTTTTAAAATTAAACACCCCATTATGTTACTATTCTTCTCATTTTCTTATGCACCATTGTAAACTTGGTTGTGAATCAGTGTTTGGGGATTACAGGTATAGATATAAATGTTTCTAAAACTTAGAAGAAGGAAAGATCACAATTGCCCAGCTTGGCCAAGGGTGGGAAGGATGGAGGAAGAACAGGTACCAGTGAGAGGGCAATGTTTGGGAAAGGAAGTTTCAAGGGAGTGAAGAAGATGCATTGGTTTAGATATGCAGAATATCCAGATAGAAGTTCAGCTGGCAGTTAGACCTGGAGGTCAAGACTAAGACATCTTCAACCTTGAGATGATAGTGGCAACCATGAAAATGGGTAAGTTTCCAGAGGGACAATAAGTAGGAGATAAGGCCAAGGATAGCTTTTTTTTGTTTGTTTGTTTTTTGTTTGTTTTTTTTTTTGAGACAGAGTCTCACTCTTTTGCCCGGGCTAGAGTGAGTGCCATGGCGTCAGCCTAGCTCACAGCAACCTCAGACTCCTGGGCTCAAGCAATCCTTCTGCCTCAGCCTCCCAAGTAGCTGGGACTACAGG
>CAUYSK010001377.1:0-25800 GCA_963575035.1 Avahi laniger | reverse complement strand
CGTGGGGGAGGGGCCAACGCACTTACAAGGGCACAGCGAGTGCCCATAAAGGGGAGTGGGGTGGAGACTGCAGTGCCATTCTGAGAACTGTCGCTTGGCCACTCTCTGGCCCTTTTCATCTCATTTCTTTTTTTTTTTTTTTTTGAGACAGAGTCTCACTGTGTTGCCGGGGCTAGAGTGCCGTGGCGTCAGCCTAGCTCACAGCAACCTCAGACTCCTGGGCTCAAGTGATCCTCCTGCCTCAGCCTCCCGAGTAGCTGGGACTACAGGCATGTGCCACCATGCCCGGCTAATTTTTTCTATATATTTTTAGTTGTCCAATTAATTTCTTTCTATATTTGGTAGAGACGGGGTCTCGCTCTTGCTCAGGCTGGTCTCGAACTCCTGAGCTAAAACAATCCACCTGCCTCAGCCTCCCAAAGTGCTAGGATTACAGGCGTGAGCCACCGAGCTCGGTCCAAAATAGAGTATTTTTAATGTCAACTTAAAGAATGTGTCCACCCCAAATCCACCTTCTTATGCAGATGAGTGAAGGAAATTTCCTGAAGCACGTAAGAGAATTGATTTTAGAATATTAAAATCTAATGGAGTTAATCAGTTTCACATAAAACTATAAATTTCATCCAAATGTGATAAATTGTTGAATAAGAATATCTGACTGCTCATCTACTCAATTTTTAAAAATTCAGATTTTATTTTCTGACAATGTTATTCATCTTAACTGAGAGAAATATTCACACTATCTGAAGTGCTAGACATTTTATGCTAAGAAGGGGAGGGAGATGAGAATCATTTTGGTTCTTTATGGGGGTCAAATTATACATCAAACAAAGTATGAAGTTCCTTTGCCAGATACATTTCATAAAGTTAAATGGTTCTTTCAAGATTATGCTGACAATAGATTCTTCAGTCTTTATTATAATATAGTCTACGACCTCACTAATAAGGATAATAATGTATCATCAAAAATGCTGTTAATTGAAAACTGTAAGTCTAATTAACCAGGGATGCGACCGTGCATAACATATTATTAATAGAATGAAAAGATTGCATTATACCAACTGCTACCCAGAAAAAAAAAAGCTACAAGGACAGTCCAGCAGTTCAAAGTCTCCTCACATCCATTTTGGCAAAAGTTACTGATGATATTTTCCTTTCATTAAACTGTAGACTTCATAGCAAAATGACTTAAAACCAGAAGAAGAAAGTGGAGCCAGATTTGAAAGATGGGTCACAGGGCGGCTGCTTGGGATCCAATCTATAAAGAGCCCTTAAACACGGCTGGAAGACGTCAGAAACATGGTGCCAATTAATTCGTGTTTCCACACAGAACTCTTTACATAACAGGCAAAATGTAAATCGGTCCCACTCCCAGTGAATTAGCCAGTTCCCTCTAATGAGAAATACAAACGTGCTGTCCTAGAGCTCTCTGATGCACACACGCACAGCCAGGAAGCTTCGGAGCCGCCGCGGTCCCTCGCACCAACCCGGAAAACACACAGCTGATGGTCACCTTAAGTCAGCACTTACGGCCAAGGAACATTTCAGCCCTGAAAAGAACATGTGGTGTAGAACCGTCAACAGAGAAAAATGGATTTATTGTATCATCAAAATTTTAAGTTCTATGCCTTCTAAGATTTATACAGAAAAAGCCTTTTAAGAAACCTAATAAGTACACTGCACTACAGGAAAGAGGAACACATTTTGCCAACACTAAAAGACAGTATCCAGATCAAGATGGCATATGGAGAGCATGTGAAAATCTCCCACTTCCAGTAGCTGGCACTTAAAATGATAGAGTAAATGTAATATATACAGGTACAGATTTGTAAACATATGTATTTGTCGTTGAAGACCAGAAAAATCTCCTTTGATTAAAAATAGAGAGGAATGCAGTAATATATGAACACTTAAATCTCATGACTCAAAGAATTTGGGTCTGGCTGTAGGATATTGAGACTAGGGCCCTCGATGGTCTAATAGGATTGCCATCCAATCTGCCCGGTACAAGCCAGGTGGCTCAAAACCAGGCTCTGCAATTCAATCTAAGAGCCACAAACACCTCGGCCCACCTGTCCGTGGTCGTGGCCAAGGAAAAAGCAGAACCTACTCCAAGACACAGAACCCAGGCCTACCCCAGGTAGAGTACGGATTCTATGTTCACACTCGTGCACAAAGCAAGACTCTGCACGGAGCAGCCAACAGAAGATCCACCCCTTTTGGCCAGGATGGAAGGGCTTCAGGCACTTTCTAGTATCCAAGGTGCTTCTGTTCATTGAGCTAGAACTAATTTTGATTCTTCTAAAATAAACAATGAGTATTTAATAAAAACATGAGGCAAAAGTTTCAGAACATGAGAAAACCAAAGGATGAATACAAAAGTAATCCAGTTGCCTTTTATTCTCTGTCATCAAGCTATGTTTGAACAATATTCAGATACAGCCCTCTGTTGGTGAGACGCATTTTGCCTCAGATAATAAAACAGAAACGGACCAACGGACCACCTACCCACCCCACATTCACAGAGAATGCCCACAAGGGATGGCTTCAAATTGGAATGCTGCTCAAACTTACTTTGCAATCCATTCCAAGGTAGAAATGATGTGTAATGACAATTCAGTGATAACCCTGGTCTGTGTTCGTGAGCCTGGATCTGTCTATGGTGTCGAAATTAAGTAGCAAACTCCAATCATTTGGGGGCAGAGATATTTCTTACAGAAATTCTGAATTCATTACGTGTTTCTTTTGTTGCAATATTTAAATTTTTATTTCTGGTAAAGATGTGCATAAATCTTAGATAGGTTAGCAACAATTATAACAAATCGTTACATTTATTGGTTCCCACAAGGAAAATAGATGGGAAGAATTAAGAGGTTTCAATCCTTTAAACAAAAACTACTTGACCAAAAAGCTGAGATGATCCACTTTTTGGTGTGGGATTTTGTTCAGCAAATGAGCAAGATTTGAGACAAAAAAAAAATGCTTACCTATTAAGATAAAATAAAGATAATAGTTGGTGATGGACTGCAAAGAATTTTAAAATAAGTGTGTTTTTAAGATCCTCAAAGACGTAAAGGTGGGATTGTAGTTCATAAAATAAAAGCAAGAGGCATGAATCAAGAACAGAATTCTATCAATGAAAATTGTAATTACTAAAATTTAAAAGTTCAATAAATGGACAATATAGTGGATTGGGCACAGCTAAAGGAAAAGTTGCTAAAGTGGAAGATAGAATTGAGGAAATCTCCCAAAGCATAAATTAGGAGATACAGAAATAGACATTTAAAGAGATTTCAAAAGTCCCAACATACATCGAAAACACCACAAGAAGAGACTGGTAGAAAAGCAATATTAAAGGAGTTAATTGTAGAGAATCATATAAAACTAAAGAAAGACATGAAACCTCAGGTTGAAACTCCCACCAAGTGCTAAGCAGGATAAATTTATTTTAAAAATCCGTACCTCGGCCGAGCATGGTGGCTCACGCCTGTAATCCTAGCACTCTGGGAGGCCGAGGTGGGAGGATTGCTCAAGGTCAGGAGTTCAGGACCAGCCTGAGCAAAAGTGAGACCCCATCTCTACTAAAAATAGAAAGAAATTAGCTGGACAACAAAAAATATATAGAAAAAATTAGCCGGGCACAGTGGTGCATGCCTGTAGTCCCAGCTACTTGGGAGGCTGAGGCAGGAGCATCGCTTGAGCCCAGGAGTTTGAGGTTGCTGTGAGCTAGGCTGACACCACGGCACTGTAGCCCGGGCAGCAGAGTGAGACTCTGTCTCAAAAAAATAAAAATAAAAATAAATTAAAAATAAATACAATAATAATAATAATAAAAATCTGTACCTCGACACATTGCTAGTAAAGGAAAAAATAAAAAATAAAGTGAAATTTCTAAATGTTTCTAAAGAAAAAAGGCATTATCAACCAAAGAATGAAAATCAGGCTGACAGAAGACAGCTCATAATATCATCAGAAAAAATATCAATAACAGACGTTAGTAGAGTAATACTTTCAAAGTTGACAGGAAAATAACTGTGAACAAACTGTCACTATAATGAGGGCAAAAATAGCACATTTAAGATCTAAAGGGCTCAAAAAATTTACTATCTATAGACCTTCATTGGAAAGTGCTATTGGCAAGAAGAAATATAGAAGTAGAAATGGGATTAAGGCAGCAAAGAAATGGATAAAACATATTGACAAATGTAAATGTGTTGGTTTTTTAAATAACAGCAATGATATTATTTAACTTTCTAGATGTTGGGACTTAAATTTTATACAGCAATCCTATAGTACTGACATTCAGTGCCTTCTGAAGGACAACTGAAGCTTTTCATTTTGTTCGCAGGAGTTGTAGCTATTTAATAATTTTAGAGTTTATTAAGAAAAAAATACTAATATTGAACTAATTAGAATTTAAAATAAAAATGAGGTAAAAAGGAAAAATTCATACTGAAAAAAGAAATAATCCAACATAAAATGCAAAAAAATAAATTCTAAATGTATTTTGGACAATCCTTGTGAATGTCTTCTACAGGTACTGAGTATGCTATCTAGTTATAATTTCACAGACATGTCAAAAGGAGCTCTGAATAAGATGAATCGTTATGTTCGGTCCACATACCTAATGTGATTTTGAATATATGGGAAAGTAACTTGTCAATATCCATGGTTAGGAATATTGGGGCACCCTAGGCACCCAGTGTATCCCTGGCAAACAATATGTTCCTCTCGATTTCTTGTGATTGCTTCGATCCACTTAAATATCCCTGCTAAGATGCATGAAAACACACAATTCTCTGAATTGTCAATTAAAATGGTTTTCTTGTTTAATATCATGAGTCAAGACTGATTTTTGGTAAAGCCGCCTTTAAAAATTATGTATAAGAAGTCTGCACATTAGATTGCAGCCACAGAGAACAAAGAAAAACATTACCTGATAAAGTTCAAATTATCTCTGCACTTGTAGCCCGTGAATATATGCAAATAAAAAGTAAGTCAAAATTTTTAATTTAAAGGTTCAAATTTCTCAATTAGCAACTCCTATTAGCAGCAGGTTCTGTCAAGGTTATTGTCCTACTACTTAAAATGGATTAATAAAACCATTGTTTGATCTACTTTCATCCTGTCCTCACATCCTAGCCCTCTTACTCACTAAAATTCCTGACTTCGAGGCCAGAGCACCTGAAGATGAATTGCAGAAAACTGTAACTGCTATTCCTACATATGCACTACCTAAGTAGAACTCAAAGCTCTTTCGAGCCATGAATACTACCACTCTTTGTGAAGAGTTCTTGCCTAGGATGAATTTTTCTATTCTATAAAGCAGAGATTTGAATGTAAGGAGAATAAAATGAATTTCCTATGATTGCACAGTGTGGTAGCAGTGAAACAAAAAAAAAGCTTAAGGTTGCACGTTAACTGTCTTGATATATTGGACACCATAATAATACACAGAGATTTCAGTGTCCTATAGAATACAGAGGACGTTTTTAAACTAAACAAAAAAAAATCCAGAAAAAAGAAGAGGCTTTCCAACTTCATATGTAAATCAGTGTCAATGGAAGAGCTTAGCAAAAACGGTTTCCACAACTTAAAGAGAAAGGTTGTAGTTATATTTTTACTTTTGAATAAGCTTTCCTACCTGTGTTGTGTCTGTGCTTCAGTCTAATTGAAAATGAAAAAATATCTCCAACTTGGAGAAACACAGTGACATTCAGAGCCCCAGGCTTGACTCACAAAGTAATTCTACCAGCAATATTTTTATGGTTGCAGAAAGTGGAAAAACAGATATTTTGGCTTGTAGTATTAAATTTAATTCATAAAGTTTAGCAGCAATACTTCTGAGGACAAAGAAAAGTCAGTTTTCAATATAACTAGTGCAGAAAAAAATACATTTTTGTCACAGAAATGGCCTACTCAAAATTTCAAAGTGTAGGCTTTAGGGTTCTGAAACAGAGGAAGATACAAATGGTTTATTATATATCACAGATTGCAAAAAGATCGAAAATGTTTCCTAGGGTTAATGTAACTACTCCGAAACAAAGAACAAAATAACAGAACACAAAAGGTGTTTTCTATTTTTATTAGTTCTTTCTATTTCATAAGTTAATAGAATTCTAGCTTTTCTACTTGTCTGTGTAGATATTATGAGATTCATAAAAATGACTTAGAAACTAGCCTGTTTTCCACAGAAATTATTTTTTTAAGAAAATAAAGAAAAGGGAAGGAAGTCATGGTATGTGAGTATGTGCACATACGTGATTTGTGGGACAGGCCAGGTATAATAGAAACCACTTACAAAGATCAAGCCACATTTCTCATTAATAGCTGGTCATGTGTCAGAATACTGAACCATTTGAGACTATTATGCTTATTGGGAGAAATAAATTTTCTCCCAAATAAAATAGTAAATGCATCATATTGTTTTAGCATTATATCCATATTAGAAGAAAAGAATTAGAAACAACTTAAATATCCAAATAAGGACTTCAAGGAATGTTTGTAGAGTTTGCATTATAAAATATAACATCATAATAACATGCTTTAATATTATATTGAGAGAAAAATAATTACATTTATAAATGAAATTCTGTAAGTCTTCCTTTTTAAAATAGTATAATTTCTCCATGATGTGATTCCAAATCCTCCATGATTTGATTCATAATCCACCTTGGTTATAAATCAATAAAGACTAGCCCTTTTTCATTCAATATGAATGTTCTACCTTTTCAGAAGCCCAGCAAGCATTTCACTTTATTAGTGGTTTCTAGTTTTCAATCAATGAAAATAGCACCTGCCAGAAAGCTCTCCCCCACTGCCACTATCCCCAAATTTCTTATTTGATCTGGTGCTCTCAGTGAGCTGCAAGATTTTATTAACAGTTAGAAACTGTTTGATTACAAAAATCAATTGCAACAAAAAGCATACTTTCTAGATGGCAAAAAATGCAATGGAAAAAACAAGAAAAAAATAGGTGTAAATTAAACAAATGGTAGGAACTATATTTTTTAAGAGGTTTAATTGAGAGTGGGTGCACACAAAGTCTTAAATGGAAAGATTTATTTTTAGGGGGATTAGAGGATCAGGAAACCTGAAATCAATCTAAGATTCAATGTAATATAATCAAAATTACTACAGAATTTGCCTTTTCTTCATTTTTTTTTACTTTTTATTTCTTTTTTCAACTTGACAAGAATATCATCCTAAAGTTTACTTGAAACTAAAGGTTTAAAAATGACCAGGAAAAAGATTGATAACTAAGTCTAACAACAAGATCTAACAACAAGAAAATAGCTTCATCAAATATATATATACATATGTATAACTACAGTAATTAAAACGACATGGCATTGCACCAGAAAGGAGCGATGTATCAACAGAATAAACGATCTTACTGTATTAAGATTTATTATTGTTCATTTATCATCTGATGAACGATATATTTCCTTTAGAAAATGCTAGACCAGATAGCATTCAGACAACTTAGTTATTTGAATGTGAAAAAAACATCGTAAGCTAGACACCTATCTCACTATTTACTCTAAGATAATTCCAAATGGATCACACATTTGAAATGCTTAAAAAAATAGAAATACCAGACAAATTCATGCATAAAGTTTCTAATATAAACTGGAGATGGAGAATGTCTTTCCAAACAAATCATAACTTCAGAAGCTATAAATAAAAAACATTTGGTCACCTATTTGGGAAAAATAAATTTATACAGAAAAAAAGTTTAATACACGCTTGGTTTAAAGTCAAAACAAATCTTCACAGAAAACTTGGAAAAATTGATTTACTGAACATATAACAAAAACCAAATATTCTGACTATACAAAGAACACTTATGAATCAACAATAAGAAAGCCAAGAACCAGAATGAAAAATAAATAAAACATGAAGTTCAAATGACCAAATAACCATATAAATATTCAGCTTACCAGAGATGCAAATTAAAACAAATGTTTTGCCAAATTGGCAAAACTTAAAAATACTTAATATCTAGTATTGGCAAGATTATGGGCAAAAGGAGGTATAAATGGATTTACATTTTGGAAAGTAATAAGTCAATACATATCAAAATGTTTAAGATATATGCCCCTTGGCCCAGTAATCCTACATCATGGAATTTATTCCATAAATATATAAGACTGCAAATAGATATATATAAATAAACACACACACAAATTTCTTTACAGTAATGTTTGTAAGAAAAATCACAAAGTGTATTAGTTATTACTATATAACAAAAACTTAGCTACTTAAAGCAACAGTAAGTGTTTATTGTCCTGTGTAGTTTTTGTGGATCAGAAATTTGGGAAAACCTTAACAGGATGGTTCTTGGATCTGTCATGGATGGATCTTTCATCAGGTTTCAACCAAGACGTCATCCGGGGCTGAAGGATCTGCAGCCAAGATGGCTCCCTCCCATGGTAAGCACATGGGTGCTGGCTTTGGTGAGAAGTTCTGTTCCTCTCCGCAGAGCTGAGTGAGCATCCTTACAGTATGCCATCTGGCTTCCTCAGCAGAAAGTGATCCAAGAGACCAAGGTAGATGCCACAATACAACGTCTATTCTATTGTCTCAGAAGTCATACACTGCCATTTCCATCATTCTATTCCTTAGAAGCAAATCACTAAGTCTGGGCCACACTCAAGGACAAGAAATTAGGCTCCACTTTTTTTTCCAGAATTTTATGGAGGTACATACGTTTTGGTTACACAATTTGCTTTGTACAGTTTGAGTGGAAGTTATGAATGTGCTGTTCAGTCCCATTAGTGTGTGAATTTGCCCATCCCCTCTTACCCCTCTCACCTACTTGATTTCCGAATTTTACTTCTATGTTTGCACATAAATGTTGATCGATCGTTCCAATTTAGTATGGAGACTCCACCTTTTGAAAAGACAAATGTCAAGGAATCTGTGGACATGTTCTTAAATCACTACAGGAAAAAGCTTAAATATTTATTAACGAAGGGCTGGTAAATGAAGTATGAAACATTTTTTACAGCATACCCCTTCAGCCGGAAAAAAATTAAACACACAATCCTAAGATGAAAATATAAAAAACATTTATTCTCAATTAGATGCATATGCACTTGACTAATATAATGTATGCTACAAAAGTAAAAATTTTTTTTAATTCTAAGTGAGATTAAGAAAAATAAGTGGAAGATCTATATTTTCTTCTCACACCCTAATGAATCATCTTAAGCCCCTTGAGATGACTGTGCTCATTTAAGAGATCATTGAAATCCATGCAGTCATTAAAAAATGAAGTGATTCTATGTATACAGACAAGAAGCGGTGCCCAAATAAGAAAAGCAAAATGCCAAACAGTATGTATAAGCAGATCTCATTTTTGTAAAGAACACACACATATATGTGTCTACACACAAAGTTTATATTATACCATAAAAGAAACTCTTAGGAATAATTAGTTCTGTGAAAAAGAGTTAGGCTGGTGATGAGAAAAGCAAAATTTTATTTATCTTTTTATTCCCTTCTATAACTTCTGGATTTCATGACATGTTTTCATTTTTATAATTACATATTTTACATGTTCTAAGAAAATAAATGCAACTTAACATAAAAATAAAAACAACTCAAAAAATGAGCAAAGGATATGAAAAAAATAGTTCTCAGAAAAAGTGAGTCAAAACGTCTCAAATATTTTTTAAAGTGTTCAACCTCACTTATGATAAACGTAAATCAAAACTAGGTAGAAATTCCACTGTTGACTTGTCAAATTGGCGAAATACCCTGAAGTTTGATAACACTGTTAGCAGGGAGAAAAGTCACTTTCATTCACTGCTGTTAGGTTTCTAAATAGATATAACCTTTTGGGGGTATTGGCATTTGGCAGTATCTACCAAAATTAAAAATACACATACTCTTTGATCCAACAATTCCACTTCTAGAAAATTTACCCTACAGATACATACAAATAACGTATGTCCAGAGTTATTCAATGCAGTATAACAAATAATAGCAAAATCTATATCGATCTAAGTGTCCTTCAATGGAAGTAAAAAAAAAAAGTTACAGAAAATCCATTCTGTGTAGTGTGCTGCAGCTACTGAAGTGAATAGGAACCTCTTTTCATATATGTATATGTGCTCAAAGGCATATTAAGTAAAAACAAAAGAGCAGAACACTCTTCTACCATTGGATTAAAAGAGAAAAGGACATATATTCACTTTTGCTTATGTGCACATAAAATCACTGGAAGGAGCTATACAAACATAACTGCCAGCGGGAGCAAGCCCAGGCGGCTGAGGGACAGAGTGGGGAGGCAGGCTTTGCACTCTGGGCATTTCTATAACTTTATTTTTGACCCGCGTTAATGTGTTACTTATTAAAATAAATTAAGATAGTATAGAGTAACGATGCTGGCTGTCACTGAGTAACTTGCTTGTGAGAGACACTCTACTGTTTCACGTGTTACTTTATGTGATTCACACATTCACCGATGAGGACACTGAGGCCCAGGAAGGCTGAGAACAGGGCTACTGTCCTCCCAGAGGTCAAAGGTGGGGCTGCAGTATCACCCGGGTGGTCCGAGCCAGATGCTTTGCCATTTGGCAACTATGCAGTGATAGTAATGACATTTTTGGTAGGAGACGCAATTGTGATTATTCACTCTTCAAGATAGTCAATAATTATCAATAATAGAAGTGGTTTTTTTCAGTGGCATTATCTTAAAAGATTTTAAAGATGATATTCAAATGGAGTCTCCGAAAATGCACTAGCCCAGGAGTCAGGAGATGTACATTCTAACCTGGCTCTACAGCTAATTTTAGTTTCTCTTGGCCTTATTCCTACCTATAGAAAATGAACTAAGGAAATATCTGTTTCCTTTTAAAACCCAAACCCATTATGTGACTCAAATCACCCGGATTATAACAAGTCCTCCCGCATTTGGGAGTCGCCCTTTCTTTAAACCCAAGTCAAATGGTTTATGCGCCTCCCCAGATCACAGAGTCTAGCCTCCTCACCTTTTCCTCCTTCCCAAGGCCGTCCTTCAAAAGTGTTTAGGCCGACAAGGATTGTTTCCCACCCACCCTTAAGCCAGGCCACAGAGAGGGCCACACACCTGTGCGTGCTGCGTTCTCAGCTTCCTCTCTCGCTGGGGTCACTGCCAGGAGCTTGGGAACTGGCCCCTCTTGCTTTATGCTACCAAAGTTCTATTAATACAATAACGTTTTCAGGAATTACTAAGAAGATATAAAACATGACAGAAACAACTTCAAGTCAATAACGAGGGAAGACCTTACTGTCTGTACCTTATTTGAATCTTGCTTTCACACACTAGGGGAAGGGGAGGCCACGTCCCTGTCTAACAAGGAAAGAGGAGGAACTCCACTTGCTCCCCCTTTTCCAAGTCCACTGTTAGCAATAAAATGCCCTTTGTAAAAATGCAGAAATGCATGTTAGAAGAGAGAGATTTAAGCCAGAGTAGTTTGGTTTTAGTCTGAGTGAGTATTTCTCTATAGGCTCCAAATAGTTGAATGTCCAAGAAGTTGACTGTCTAGGAGGATTCATGAACCTTCTTTCATTCAATCACCCAAGCTAAAAGTCAAGCTCAATAAAGGAAAAAACACAGAAAACAGCTTCTCTGTTTTTCCTAATTAAAACATTGTTTCTGTAATAGATGAAAGTAAAGCCTTCAAGTTTCTATGTGATTTAAAATCCTTTTATCAACAGCGTGACAAAGAGCAAGAAAATTTACACAGCCCTGAACAAAATGGTGACGATATATTACAGCACTGTCCAGGGCATGCAGTTGCGAGTTACTTTGTTGGCGATTTTTTCTTAAGCACAGATTTAAAAATAAATCTGAACTTGGCCAAATCAGTTACTGAACATTAGCGAGGAATACTGAATCTCTTTTCCAGAATTAAAACTATCTCATGTCCTGTGTTAATAATGGTAGAAAGAATTTTGTTATATCGATGGCAATCCATAGTTCATCTCTAAAAATCATTTTAAAAGACCACGTGGAGAGGTTAAAGGGAATATATCAATAGTTGCGTGTATGGTCTTTAATGATATTAGCAGTCTCTAGGATTACCTCCAGTACTCTGTGTTGTTTTGCAGTATTTCTGCATATAACTCTAATGGCGAATAATTTAAATTCTGGTACTACCCTGTTAGCATTTCCACCCACAGCTGTTTTCAGGGACTCAGGACTATTCTTGTATGGTAACTGGCATTCTCCACGACTTTAGCAGATGAAAAGATAGTTATGTCAAGGAAACTTAAAGACTTTGTTTTTCCTACTTCAGGGGTACAAAGTACCTATTTTCCTAGCCTTATCACCCCACCCACCCCCCAAATAAAAGTGACCAGTGGTATTTCTTTCTCTCAGACTCTATGAGGCTTTCCTGGTGACTTCCAGACGATTCAAATCTTATAACCAAAGGAAAGTATACTGCGATGTCCTGTGCCCAGAGAACTCAAACATGGGTACAAAGTCTGGTGTCCTGGCAAAGGTGAACAAGGTCACTTGGAGTCAGGCCTGGGGTTAAGATGAAGCCATTGTCTCATCAGGATGGGAAGCAGCCAGGGGACTTTTTGTCAGTGGGGGTTCAAGGTGCTGTGAGTGAGCAGCCTGGTGCTGGCCTCGGGCAGCAGAGTAACAGAGGCAACAGGAATGCTTTTAGGAGAAGAGGTAGAAAGGTGTCCACTTAGAAGCTCTGGCAGCAGACTGCTTCCGTCATCTGCCTGCCAGCTGTGTAATCTTCATGCTTACTGTTTTCTCAATTGCAGTGGGGATAATACCTAACTCATGAGTTGTTTTAGAGCACTAAATGAGTTCATATATTTAAATACTTAGAACAGTGCTTGGCATAAAGTAGCTACTTAATAAAAGTATAATTAATAATAGCTATCATTACGTTACTTTTGGTTCTTTAGAAGTCTGGGAGGGCCACAACATGAGACAAGCTTTCTGACTCATACTGACATTATGCTTGGGAGGTCTCTTGGATTAGATGGTATGGTCCCTTTCCTCTCAAGGAAAAGAGGTAGCAGGTATATGGCCTTGGGAATGAAAGTATCCAACCCAACAGGCCGGGTAAGATACAACAGCCCATAGAGTTCCTCCTCTCATTCCATCCTAGGTGGTTTTCTCAGAACGGGGAGGGAGAATTCATTCATTCTCTAACTGTGGCTGCCATTCTCTCTTTGTTCCCATTATCCAAATAAGCAGTTTGAACGCATGGGGCAGGGGAGGAAATACCACACACTCCTCATTGAGTAACTCATCATGCGAACAGATTCCCTCCTTCAGTGAACTTCCATCTTTACTTCCAAAACCTGACTGGGCGGCAGAGTCAAAGCCCCTTCTTAATAAATGTTAGAGCAGATGGCGTCTGGCTGTTCCTTGTCACTCTCTGTAGAACATGGGGGCACTCAGTCCCAACTGCCCTCAGCTTTAGGTTTTTAGACCAAAATTATGAGACAATAGGGAATGACCCATTTAACATCCCTGCTACATTTACACCTAATTTGGCCCTAGTGACTTCTTACCTCGGAATGTATTTGGAAACTTCAAGTCACTTGCAAAATGTCAGTGAAGCTATACACAGAAAGAACCCTGAAGAGGCCACTCTGGTGTCAGACAGCAGGGGAAATATCCCAGCACTGAGTGTTAAGAATGCTCACTGATCAAGTTTAGCCAAAGGCAAGTTGTCTTGACTCAGAACCTTCCAGAAGGAGTAAATAAGAAATAAAATTGACTCGATTCATTTTGGCAACAAATAGATAGAGTTTGGTTTATTTTCTTCCTGTCTTGCAGAGTGTATTTTTTTATTTGTTTGTTTGTTTGTTTTGTTTTTAAAGCAAAAAAGAAATAGGTGAAAGGAACAGGGTTAATCCTAGGTCAATTTAAATAAATTCTGTTTTGTCCAGAAGCAGTGCCAAGTTCACACGAGGCATTAAGAAAACTAGACTAAACACCAGACATTGAAAACGTAACTATCAACGCTTTTGAAGGCCACAGGTACTGAGTAACAGCCGTAAGGGCTCTGTGAAAAGCAAGTCCTACCGGAATGCAAACATCTTCTCTGATGGAGACAGACCAAGAAGAGATGAAGGATTCGCTCTTAACTTGGGACAGGTCTTTTATCCTGCTGCACACAAGGTAATAAGACAGTGATCAAGGCTGCCTCCAGCCTTAGGATTTAAAATATACCCAAGCCCGAGAGTGGGCAGGGGTGGGAGGGTGAAGGGAGGAAGGAATGGGGAACTGTTGGTCAAAGGGTACAAAGTTTCAGACGGACAGGAGGGAGGAGGAGTAAGCTTTGAGTTCCGTTGCACAGCGTGGTGACCGTAGTCAAGAGGCAGCAAAGAACTTGCACATGTGGACTTTCAAGCTACACATCGGGTTTATTGGGACAGTTCTTCACTTCCTGGGTCTGCATCCTCCTACAAGTTAGTTAAACCTCTCTAAGCCTCTATAAGAGGGAGCTAATAATAACCCTCTTGCATATAGCTGTTGTGAGGATTAAATGTCTTAGTGCTTGAAAAAGGTTTTTAAAAATGTGTATTTCAAGATTACTGAGTAAATTCCAAATGTCTCACCATAAAAATGATAAGTCAGCAAGGTAACAGACAATGTTAATTAGCTTGATTTAATCATTCTACATTGTATACCTATATCAAAACATAACACTGTACGCTTTAAGTGAATATAATTATAATTTGTCAATTAAAATTATTAATTTAAAAAATAGATCAGAGTAAAATATATGTATGCAAGCTCCAATAAAAAATTATCAATTATTATTTTAGAAAACATAATGTCTTATGTCTTAGACTTAGGGTTTATACATTTATTATTTCCCACATCAGATATACTGACCACTCTCAGTTTCACTGATGATTAAAAGAAATTATAGATGGCTCATATGTGTAGCATAGTTACCACTTTTAATTTTCAAAATACCATTTGCCACCCACATATCCCCATTTTATCTGGCCATTTAACTACAACTAATGATCCTTTATGAATCAAGCCCACAACCTGAGATTCTTTATCTCATGTTCCTTTGGACCCTTGCAAAAACAATATAGAATGCCTGCAGTGTAAAATTAGGCCTAAACTTAATTATCTTGCAGCTTATTTCCTGAGTTTAATTAACTTTTCTGAGTAGCTTCTACTGCAACGAGGACGAGGCCCATTTTGTATTATTTAGTGTCATAATTTCTCTTCTCCCTCCGTTCCAAGGACACCACAAGCTCCTTCCAGCCCTAATTGCCCTGGCAAATGCAGAGATATGAGAACTGAAAAACAGCTATAACCAAAATTAAGAACGTGCTGCTGTGCACACTAATCTCGGGATGGAGATCTATGAGTGAGCTACCTCTAATCCCTGCCAGCCTCTGAATGAACCGACTTTAAATATTTCATTATCTTGTTAGGTAAATTCAGATTATAGATTCAAATCCTCATCATTACAGATCATTGGGCTGTTTCAGGAGTATAAGTTAAGCCCAGGCCAACAGCCTTTTAGAAGCTAGAACATGACACAGTTTACCGTTTAGGGCATCTTCCTTCTCCATACTTATGCATGCAGCTCCTCTAAACTCCGAGAAGACAGGATGTGGCAAGATACTCTGCTTCTAGAAAGTACCTTTCCCCATGGTAGTGAAGTGAATGTGGGCTTCGGAGCCCGGCAGATTCGATTTCGATCCAGGTTGCAGGTTAGGGGCGCTGCCCCACAGCGGGGTGGTGGGGACTGAACAGCGAGCTCTCCCTGCCCCCCGTGGGATGTCGCAGGGAGAAGACAGCTCCTTCCAGGGACAGCTGCCAGCTGACCTTTACCGTGCCAGGGTGCTGAAGACAGACTCGAAGGGGGACCCTCTGTTGAGACAGGTAAGAATGAAAAAAATCGAGGAAAGGTTATAAAGACCTAAGCGTTGCTTGTAAGAAAAAATAAACAGAAAAGGCCATGGAGGGAGGAAGGACAAGAAAGAGAACATGAAGCATCCAGGATATTCTGACGTACAGTGTAAGAAAGAGAGGGCCAACTTCCGGGTGAGTTTATGACAGAAACCAAGGAGAATCCAGAAAGAAAGCAGGAGCGTTCCCAGGTCACACCCCACATTTATCCGTGACTTGGGTGCTGTTCTGCCCGGAGCCTGGCTGCACGCTGGGGGTTAGGGGGCCAGTGAAGGCCGGTCCTGGGAGTTGCTGGCAACATTCCTGATGTCCCCAGGTCCTTTGTGCCTGACCATTTCTTTGCTCGTTCACTCATTCCTGCTGCTGGTCCAGTCGCATAGCTGAGATTTCCCTTGTTTTAAAGCACAATTCTCATCCGTATTTCTCTAATGGGCAAGGCCGGGGTGTGAGGGGTTGTCTCACCACTGTCCTTGATCAGAGGGACACTTCGACCTGGCTCCCTCCAGTCCCTCCTCCGCTGGCCATGGGCATTTTCTCGGCCTCAGCAACGTCCATCTTTTAACTGTCCAGGATCTTACTCCCCATCTGGGGATGAAGGGAGATGGAATGAGGGGTCTTAAGATTGTTCTGAGCCATGGAAAGGGGCATCTCCTCTCCAGAAAGATCAACTGGGGGCACAGATTGATACCAGAACTGACAGGCAGACTGCTGTCCACCCAAGGTTCTCCCGAGAGCACGGAGAAGGACACTCGCTGCAGATCTTTGGCTCGGGTGATGTGCGAGGTCATGACTTTGGCTAATACCAATGATAACAGCTGATGCTTGCAGTGTTCTTCCCTAGGCACAAGGGTTGTTTGTCCAGACTCTAAAACACAAGTGACTCTGGAAACACTCTGTTCCCTTGTGCTAAACATCCTGTGTCTGAAGATGTCAGGATTGAACCACCCAATCCTTATATGACTGGGGCAGAGACATGTACCAAGGTACCGAGTGATGTTCTCACGTCATCTCATAGACCAGGAAGAATTCCCCTCCTCACATCCATCTTCGGAATTCTCAAATCTACATTCTTCAGGGAGATAATCCTCAAGAATTAACCTAATACTGGATTCCATTTTTCAAGAACGAAAAAGATTCCTGAATAATAGAGAACTTATCTTTTCCTCATATGTAGCCCATAGCCGTGGTCGTCATGGGCCCTTATGATCTACATACTAGTCTTTTTTTTACATTAAACTTTCGAGAACTTAGCCTTGACATTATACTAGCCATAGAGGACTTTCTACCTGAAATCCTGCCGCCCGTGTCTCCTCCCCAGCCGCCCACACACTCCGCTGCGCAGGCCTTAAATCATCCCACACTCCCTGCTCTTGTACCTGCCAACACCATCCACTGTCTAAGCGCAGCTAGCAGCTGTTTATTTACAATTAGATCTGCCAGCTGGAAAGCAAACATTCTACGTTACCGAATCAATCAATGTTTCAGGGAGAGAAAAAAAAATCAGGTACAGCATGAAATGGAGGACAGGAACATTACATTATATTGCAGCTGTCCTTGTCCAATGCCATTAAGTGTTCTCAGCGCTAAGAATTAATATAGCTACAGTCCATGATCAGCTGTCTTCTAGCCGCAGATTTGACATCTGAGAAATACAACCCACCAGAGGTAAAGAGTTGGGCTTCAGAATCCCAGAGCCCTCTTGCGAGACATGAACAACTCTGTCCTAAGGGACGGTTCCCTGCAATGGAATCGGGGTTTCTGCCCCACTCCATGTTTCTCAATTTTATTTTCCCTTTTATTCAAGCAGTGCATTCAGGTAGAGCCGAATCGTACATATTGATATTCAGACTTCAAAATAAAATCATATGATCACATACACAGTACTTGGAGGTGTTTGTATGTGTGTTTGGGAAGCAGGCTGTTGTGCTGGAAATATCGAATAATCAGTAGCTTTCCCAAAGTGATCCTTTTCAAATAACCCTTCAGTTTTATTGATTTATATGTTTACTGACGTTCGTGACCTCGATTTAACTATAATTCATATAGCACAAGTTAAAACATATTTGCCTGGTTTGTCCTTCAAAATCAGTAAAGCAAAAGAGATTAACAATTCAGTGGGAACACAGCAGCGAGGGTCTGGCGGTGCGGCTTGGGCTCAGAAACTCGTATGCAAATTGGCGAGGCTCTTTATAGGAGAGTCTGCTTGGTTTGGGGTTGTTTGTTTGTTTGCAGTGATTGATGAGTGTCATGACGGAGACAGAAGGACTACTAATTTTAAAATCAGAGGGTCACTAAATCTCTGTATGAGATTTCAGTACACGAACGACCTAACGCTTTAACCGACAACAATTCCATGTGAATGCATTCATACTTGTCCATGGCCCTCTAAAACTCACTGCAGTTTGACTGAGCCGCATTTCAAGGAAACTCTGGAAATGTCCTTTGCTGATCCTGGTGCACTACGGAATTGAAGGTCTCCCCTGTCCGTGCGCTGGCTCCTAACAGGAAACACTGTTGCACTTGGTATAAATGCTGAAACATCTGCTGCAGCCACTAACGGCTTGTTGGAAATGTCTAGACAAGCCTGCCACAGACCCCCTCTGCCCTCATTAGAAAAGATGCTGGCCGTCAACAGAAACACAATAAAACTCGGAGAGTTTCAGGAAGCAGGAAAAGACAGTGCGGCTTTGAGAGAATAAATACAACTCAGTCAAGGAGTGGGATGGGCCATTAGTGGTTCCAGAGCCTTCATTAAGAGCTTTCCATTGTCTGTGTCCTGGTTTTGTTCACCTGCAGGCCCAGTCCAGCCTCTCACCTCACTACCCCAACCCAAGGAGAGTGATCTACTTTTATACCTCCTGGTCCACCTAAAAATCCAAAGTGGTCTTATAAATACTGAGTTTGCCAGAGTGCATGGGAGAGGTCATGGTTTAAAACCATAAGCAAATGCTTGAGTGGTAGTTATTAATTCGGTAATACAGATAGGTGAGCTTAGAGAAGGGACAGACTGAAGGGAAGGCAATCCGACCATTGTGGGGCCTCTACAGGCACAAAGGGACAATAAGGTCTCAGACTAACATGCGGCTGATAAAATTGAAAGTGTGTCCCGGCGGTGGGAAGACCGTACCGGAAACAGAGTGCACGCTGGGGGCAGTCATTTGCCTCCTTGTTCCTGGGACCAAATGGAATCATTGCGAGTTTTGAGATGAAGCCTTTTCCTCTCTCACAGCAGCTCATCAAGTGCTCGAAGTCACTGTGTTATTACAGTTTCTTTCAGAGTTAGAAGAGACCCCGATGCATGGTGTTTAGCCTGCTGAATGAGAGAGAAAACTGGATTTGCCCAGGGTCATACACGTGTGGAGAGCCAGGGCCCTGGGCAATCATACAACTGGGAATGTTAGCTCGTCATCTAGATATTGCGATTTTCAAAGAGACTCAGATATTCTTTCACCGTTGGCATCTGGAGCAATTTGTAAGAAAATCTCTGTGAGGTAAGCAAAACTTATCCTTGGGCAGGGTGTGACAGATTGCTTCTGAGAGATTGCAGCTAAAACCTGGAGGATTCGAACTCCATCCTTCAAGTGACCTTGGCCGCTGCCACCACATTCAGAATTTTCTAACCTCTTCTGCGCTCCCACATTGTTCTCAGTTTAAATTTATATTTCTAAGGCCCTTGCAGAGCTCCAAACATGATTTGCATTAAAATGCCGATTGTTAGGTCAAGCCATGACATGACCGTGATTGTCAGTGGCTTTGTTTCTAACAACTAGAACAGAGAAGAAAGTCATCAGGACGTACCTAAGGTAATTGACAGATGCCCAATCTCTCATCATTCGTGATGCTACGAGCAGAAGTCAAGTATAAAGGGAATCAAGCTTCTGTGATTCACAGCAAATTTGTGTTTTCTGAGAAACACTCTTAACTTAATCTCAGATAAAACTGCAAATAATTACTGCCAAGGAAAGTCAAACCTTTCACTGAAATTATCACTTCACTTGGCGACGCCACAGATCTTCCTGCAGTAAAAGAACATAAACACCAGGTGGCAGCATTATATCATTAAAGAGGCTCAGACCTTGACTTTGAGGTACGTTTATTAAAATTGTCTTGGCACAATGTCAAATCAATCTACTACATGTCTCCTAGATTTCTTCTTAGCTGATTGAGTTATCATTTTCAATCAATTACTATTATTCAAAATTTATTATTGTGGCTTAAGCCACACCCCAATATAGGCCTTATACTTTTAAATGTTTAGAATTACTAATACCTTTATGGTTAAATGGTATAAAATGACACAGGGAGAATTTTTAATAAGTTTCCTTAAAGTAGTGTTCTTGCTGATTATTAACCTACTTGTATTAAATATTATTGGCTCCTGGGAGTGATGAACACTGCATTTTGTAAGAGAAACCCTAGATAGTAAGATTTGTCTTCTGGAATCCCAGGAGTACTGTATAGTAAGTAGCTCAGGAGACAGCCTAGGTAATAAGCAAAGATTCTTTTAAAATACAGGAATTGCTCCTCTGTGTGCTCTGCAAATAAAAACCCAAATTCAGATCTCAACTGTAATGCTTAACAAACCAGTCCTCCGCCAGCTCAGGATCAGCCTCTTCCTCCATCCCCCTTCACCCACTCGCACATCAGTTTGACTTTAGTCTGCCACACAAAACTGTCATTTCCTCACAATTTGAAATAAAAAAATTTTACCGCTAAATATATGTGTGCATGTATAAACTCATACACAGATCCATAATACCATTGCCTACCTAAAAGGTGTCAATAATTCCTTAATATCACAAATATTCAGAAAAAGTTATAATTTTCAGTTGTCTCAAATGTTAGTCCTATCCTGTTGCTATAACCAAATACCTCGTACTGGGCAATTTATAGAGAACCGAAATCTATTCCTCGCAGTTCTGGAGGCTGGGAAGTCCAAGATCAAAGCCCTGGCTGTGCCAGTGCCTGGGGAGGGCCGCTCTCTGCTTGCGATGGTGCCTCCTGCTGTGTCCTCACAGGGTGGAAGGACAAGCAGCTCCTCGCACCTCTTTTATAAGGGTGCTGGCTCCAGTCAGGATGGCTGCAACCTCGTCATTTAATCGCCCCCGAATGGCCCCATCTCTTAATATTATCACATTGGCAGTTAAGTTTCAACATATGAATTTTGGGGTAACACATCCAGGTCATAGCAAATGTCCTCGATTATTTAAGGAAAAAAACTTCCCATACTTTTTATTCTTCCCGGCCACTCCCTCCTCAGTTACATTGGGCTGCAGTCCTTGCCCCTGGACTTGGGAATTCTTCGTTGGGAGGAGCGGCCCTAATGTCCACGAGCTGGGGGTTTGGACTTGGGCTGTTTGACCCTGACAGCCCACCCCGTGGTAACCCTGTATCCCTTCCCAACATGGGGCAAATCTGCCCCGTCTCCATTCTTAGAGGCAGCACAGAAGCAAATTTAGAATAGCCATTTTTAATCCCTGATTCCAGCAATCACAAGTTCAGAAATAATAAAGGCAATTCTCAGAGCGCCTAATACAAGCTTAGTAATATTTTCATTGTAAAGGAAAAACGTCTCTCTTTTCTTCTTTTACTCTTTTCATTTAATGAGACAAGAAGGTAATATATTGGGTCATTCAGTCCCTTAGAGATACCTGCCCTACGATACCCTTAGAAAACCTGAAAGTAGTTATGGACACTTTCTCCACCAAAAAAAAAAAAAAATTATCTGCACCATAACAAAGAGCGACATTTTCAGAGGACTTGGGTACCGAGGACCTGCACTCGGGCCTCAAGGTGAAGAACCTTTGGCACTGTCGCCCTTTGTTCCGGGTCAGAGCTGTGCACACAGGACAGCACCAGAACACATGAAGTCTGGCAGAATGTGACCCACAATCTCCCTGCAACCAAAGTACCCATTTCCTAGCAAGCTTTTTTATTCATTTGTCATTTTACTCTGTAATTGTTTTGCTTTCTCCAGACAAGAGCATCTGAGGGACAAAAAAACATATCCAGAAAAGTCAAGGCAAGGTGCCAGGCTCACACATTTTATTGGCAGGTGAATAAATTGGGGCAAACATTCTGCAGGGAAATTTGGTAATCTGCCTAGAGGCTTAAAATGCTGCACATGCCTTGACCTGGCAGTCTTTCTTCTAGAAATTTTTCCTAAGGAAATAATCATGACTGTCCCAGAGATACAACCAAAAGGATATTCGGTGTTGTTTAAAAATAAGCTAACAATGCTGGCAATGTTAAATCAACATTTAATGGTACATCCATTAAACAAAATAATATGCAGGCTTTTATACTAGCTTTGTAAATGTTAGTGATAATACTGAAATATGCTTGATATATTAAGTGGAAAAAGCAGATTCTAATAGTCTGTGCTGTGTGAGTCCATTTTTATAATATCTATTGTGATAATATATCCTGCAACGATATACACCAAATGGCTAATAGTGATGCCTCTGGATTATAGAATGATGATTGATTTTATATGTTTTCGCTTTCTTCCATTCTTTTTTCTCATGTATTTTTCCTACTATATATTTCTGTGAAATAAAGAAAAATTAATGTCAGTTTTAGACATAGGAGCTTTCTAAGGATCCTTGCTCTTCAAAGTCACTGCCTAGAAGAAGCAGGAAATTTGGAAAGCCAGAGAGGTCAAGATGAGCTTCAACAACAAAATTGAAACTAAGGCAACACCTATCACAGCACAGAGTTTCAAAGCAGAGACCGATTCCAGAAAGGAAAAATCACAGAGCCCTCGGAGGGGTGACCAAGCCATGTCAGGGACCAGAAATGCTACAGGAGACAGGTGAGGCGAGGCTGATATTGACACCCACTCAATCCCCCCATTTTCGCCTTCTACTACAGTGATTTTTTTTTTTACTGAACAACCTTCTTGCAAAGATGATAAAGTGATTCTTGATATATAAAGCTCTTTTATGTAAAGCCGATGATAAAATAGATCCAAGTCTATAGCTTTATAAATAGTGGCTCTAAATGTCTATAGCTTTGGGGAAAGAAGATTTTTATTTTCAAATGCACATCCCTGCCCTAGTCCAGGAAAAACTGCCGCACGCTGGAAGAGAAAACCCTGCCATTTCCCAGATAAGAAAGACTAATAGCAGGCTCCAGCTTTTCTCTCAATTGCGCTTTTCACAAAGGGACTTTGTTTCATGTAAGAATATTTGAACCTGTTCCTTGTAAATGTGAGCACATTTAACTCAGACACATGCTAAAGACTCAGAATAGGTTTCTTGGATTTGCAGGCCTCAATTGATGTTTCTCCTATAATCTATGTTTCTAGGCTTGTCTGCCTTTCTGCAATAAGCTAAAGGGATCCAAGACTCCAGTTTTTTTATTTTTTTATTTTTATTTTTTTTCTTTAAGACAGAGTCTTGCTGTGTCACCCTGAGTAGAGTGCAGTGGCGTCTTAGCTCACAACAACTTCAAACTCCTGAGCTCAAGAGATCCTCCTGCCTCAGCCTCCTGAGTAGCTGGGACTGCCTGCAGGCATGCGCCACCAAGCCTGGCTAAATTTTTTATTTTTAGTAGAGACGGGGTCTTGCTCTTGGTCAGGCTGGTCTCGAACTCCTGAGCTCAAGGGATCCTCCCGCCTTGGCCTCCCAGAGTGCTAGAATTACAGGCATGAGCCACTGTGTCTGGCCCCAAGACTCCATTCTTAAAGCAGAACTCTGCAGGGATAATCCACAAACCACATCAAAAAAACTTTTCAAAAATTCAAGAATTCCTCATTTGCATGACTTGAAGTCTGTCTTGTGACAATAATAGCCGTGAGCAAAAACTCCATGTCAAATATACGAGTACAATAATTTGACTTATATTTGGAGCTCTCATTTTGCTAACGTGGTAAATACTCAATTTCAGTTTATTTGTAATTCCTTCTTTTTCATTGGTTATAGCTAAATATGGGAGAGTTATATAAAGCCAAGGCCGTGAGAGGAGGGCCCCATGGATCTTGTGTCAGCATCCATGCAGGTTATCCCCAAGGCTGCACCCGGATTCCCAAGGACACCTAGTAAAGATTTTACCAGCGATTATAATTTGCAAGATATATTCCTTTGATATTCTGGATACTGACTCTTTCAGGTTTGCAAGATACAATGTTGGGTTTATTTATTTTTTGTTAGTTTTTTTTCTTTTTTCCTTTTTTTTTTTTTTTTTTGGTGAAACCATTTATGAAAAAGTCACCAATCAAAGCTAAGCAAGTGCTCCTAGGCCGGTAATTATGTGTAAGTGGATTTAAAATTCTTCCTCTTCCTGTTGTGAAGAGGCCTTCTAAGCCCTCGGCATTTCGTTCATCTTTAGCTTTTGCTGGAAAAAAGTTAGCTGTTCACCTCTCTCTAAAGATCAAACCCACTGTGTTCAAAACAAACTACTTCCTTCTTAGAGCTTTAAAAAAGTTGTTTACTTCTAAGTCCTAATGAAGATGTATTACTTCAAAAGCCACAGAATAGAGGTTCCAGATATAGCTTTACAGTGAATCCCAAGAAAGGTCAGTAAGGTTGCGGCGTGAGAGGTTTCTGCTGCCTGAATCAATCCCCTAAAGTGTTCCTCCAAGCTCTCTGCGATCCGTGCTAACCAGCAGCCTCACCGGGCTAAGGAAGGGTCGTCCTTTGGAAATGACTTGCATCTCTGATACAGCAGCAGAGCAGATGATTTTTTTCCTTCAAGGAACATAATTCTGTGCTTCTTTCATACAATGTGTTCAGATGGGAAGACCAAAATGGCAGCAGGAAATGCTTTCGACAAAAGATATAATAACAGATCTCCTTCTCTCAAGCTTTTGGAAGGCAAGTGGCTAAGAGTATTCTTCAAGACAAGGAGATACTCAGAAAGAGACGTCCAGGTCCAGACGAGCTCGAACCTCCACTCAGTCAAGTACTCGCAAACACAGCACTTTGGAGCACAGACACCAGCTCCGTCTCGGCTCCCAGCAGCGCAGAGTGGCGTACATCTCGGTCAGAGGTCTTCGCAGCATCTTGATAGAAAAATGAGGGGGAAATGAGGTCTGGAGCTCCCGAGAGAGTTTTAAAAGATCACTCAGCAAGATGGCGGCAGGTAGGAAAAACAGTTTTCCCGATTGTGACAGATACATTTCATTTTCTCCAACAGGAGAATTGATCCTGGGTACCCAATGACTAGATGACCACAGCCGTACAAATTTTTCTTGTTAAGAAAACCAACTGCAAATGTAATGTGAAAAAGCAAAATATCTTCACAAGGGTCTTTATTGTCCTCAGGACAGTCCAGGTCACACTAACCTCTCCCGACTCCGGGAAGCAGATTGGGTTCAGGGGTTTCACACTCAGCTCTGTGGAATCCTTCAGGGAGCACTGGGGGAGTGACAAGAGCCAGAGGGAGCCCTGCCTTCCCACCCCGGCTTCACCCAGGAAAGCTCTAAACCTGTATGCTTAAAGGGGCCCGTGGTTTCAACAACACATATGTATGTACACAATCTGGGCTAGCCCTATCCCTTTAAAAATGAAGAAACAGGAGCAAAAAGAAGTTAAGTGACCAGAGACAAGGATGGATGAAAGAACGGGCGGTGGAAGTCAAGGTATAAAGCAGGCAGCCAGCATCTAGCCTCTAAAGGGAAAAAGGAGGTGACCTTGGATCGTCCTAGGACCCAAAAGGTGAGCACTTACAAAAGGTGACTCCTCACGAGCACATAGTACAAACCCAAGATGGGCTTTGTTGACTGACTTAATGTTGGTCCCTCTTTTTTGAACCTCATTTTCTTGTGATGAGAAAATAGTTGGCACCTGATTATTGATCTTTCATCATGAATACATTTATCATCCTACAAAGTAACCTGAGGTCATTCTTTTACTATTCTTCTCTTTTAATTATATACTCTTCATTTC
>CAUYSK010001374.1:0-47056 GCA_963575035.1 Avahi laniger | reverse complement strand
AAACAATGGTGATATAGCACCTCTTGTATTCTCCTAGATAGAGCTGGAACCCATTCTACTAAGTGAAGTATCCCAAGAATGGAAAAATAAGCACCACATGTACTCACCAGCAAATTGGTTTCACTGATCAATACCTAAGTGCACATATAAGAATAACATTTATTGGGTGTCGGGCAGTGGGGAGGGGGAGGAGGGGATGGGTATATGCATACATAATGAGTGTGATGTGCACCATCTGAGGGATGGACACGCTTGAAGCTCTGACGGCGGGGGGGAGGCAAGGGCAATGTAACCTAAGCATTTGCACCCCCATAATATTCAGAAATAAAATATATATATATAATTATTAAAAGATAAAAATTTTCATCACCCCCCCAAAATCATCTTGTGAATCAACATACTATATTTTGAAAAATTCTTATGTAGAGGTTTATAATTTACAGATTTTTCTAGCATACATTAATTCATTTAATTTTCACAAAATTTCTATGAAATTGGCAAAACGGGTACAGAATATAACATTTACATGTTACAGATGAGAAAAGCACTGGCTGTAAAAAACAGAATTTTCGTGCTGAACGAGGCCTTGATATTGTTTCATTTGAGGCCCATATTTTCTAATTTTTTAGTTTATATGTGATTTTTTCAGGATCATTTGTGGTCTAAGAGTCTAAAATTTCAGACTTTAGATCTTTCAGAACAGTGCCTCTTTTAATTGATTCCATACTCTTTTACCATCAAAAATCTTCCTTGTGACTGTCCACATTTTTGATTGCACTAAAAATGTGCCAAAATGAATATATTTGAAATAATTGGTAATTTGTGGAACCCTGAAAGACACTTCATAACACAAAAATTTTATTTGGTAAGGCAGGTGACATTTTACTTTCTATTTGTAGATTAAAAAATCAGTAAGTATTTAAATAATTTGGCCCAAATCAAACATTTTTCTGGAAAATTAGAAACACCAAAAAAAAGTTAAATTTTTTTTAAAGAGTCAAGAGTGGGTTAAGATTGTGCTTTACAAATCACATTGGAAAATAACACTGTTATGTAAAATTCCTCATAGTACAAATATGTTAAAAATATATAAACTGTTTAATTGGAATAAAATACCTTAATGAGTTTTTCCCTAAATTAATGAAGACGTAAATTGTAATCATCTAGAGCAAATAGTGAAACTAAAATTGCAGATAGATATTCAGACATAAAATAACACATACCCTATTTACTAGGCAAAGAAATAGGAGATATTACATACATGTTCAGCAAAAATATTCAGAAAATTAAAAAAATACTGGCATCATTATTATTATACCATTGAACAGTACTTCAATTCATGCTATAGATAAAAATGTTTGTAAATGCCCATTGCTTTAATAAATCTAATTTACTTTACTTTTAATTATAAATTTCAAATATAGGCATTTTTAAATTTAAGATGATATAGAAGATATCATATGAATATTTGTCCACCTCTACATTCTTGCTCTACCCAGTCCCACTTCCTAATTTTACTCACTAGAGGTAATCATTAGGAAGTTCTTGTAGGTATATTCTTCCAGAAAATTTGATGCATATATAAAGTCTTTGTTTTTAGACAAATGGATCCCCAAAATACTTATATATGCACTATTTTGAATCATTTTTTTCTTCCAGATTATCTTTTCACATCATCATGTATCAATCTTTTGCATTCTTTTAATGGTAGCAGATTATTCCATTGAATATATGTGTAATCATCTATATCAGGGGTTATCAAATTTTTTCTATAAAAGGTCATATGGTAAATATTTCAGGCTTTGTGAATTATATGGGCTCTATCACAACTACTCAGGTCTGTCATAGATAATATGTAGTTGATGGGTATGGCTGTACTCCAATAAAACTTGACAAAAACAGGCCAGAGGCTAGATTTGGCTCACAATACCTAGTTTACCGACCACTGACCTATATAACTACCTATAAACTTATTTCGTGCTTGTTCCTTTTAAAAACAGCGCTGTTATGGAACTCTATAATGTATACACATTTGCTTGGTCAAAGTAAAATAAATCTGCCACAAAGTATTTAAAATATTGCCTTAAGAGCAAAAAAAAAAAAAATCTGATCTATATTCTGGGCCTCCTTTCCATTAACTCCTTATGTTCTCTCCATGGACAAATGGATATTTTCTGTTTGAGGACTTTTTTTTTTTCAGTCTGGCTCCTTTCCTGCCCTAATAGTGTCTAAGTGAAAAATCCAGAGACTCAAATCTATTATTGTATCTATTCCTATTTTTCCTGACTTTTGTTATCTGGGAATTAGTGACAAGAAGGTTTGGTCCCTACGGGAGAGGAACTGTCTAACTCAAAGGTTATGTGTAAAGGGAAAGCTAAATGGAGATTAAATTAAATGCTTATCTTTTTCTTTTCTTTTTTTTTCTTTTTATCTATTTTTTCTTTCTTTTATTTTTTTTCTTTGTGGCAAGTTGAGTTTGCAATCAGAATAGTTCTAGACAATGGAAGCTTCTGGAATCAGCCTTTAGCCTTTAATTAAAGACCTCAAAGACATTCCTATCAGCCATTTCAAAACATAGAGAAATTAATACTCTAAACTGCAGGGTATTGGAGAAAATATCAGATCATCAGCTTGTGCATTATCACAAAGGATAGTGGGCACAATTTCTTCTCTTCCTTGAGTTAAATGTTTATGCAATCGTCTGTCGAGACACTTACAGGTAGAGTTAATCAGGACCGTCTGTTCCAGCTCCTCTACAAATAGTCTCATAATTAGCCCCTGCAGATGTATGAATTTTAACTCATTTTTGTTTCCTTTATAGTTGAAGTACTCATTGGGGATGTCATTGCTATCCGGAGGACCTACATTTCCCTTTTTTACTAGTGCTTAAAAAAATAAAGTTCTTGTGTCTTTGATTCATCATCATCCCAGCAGACTTTTAAGCTGAGATTTTTGAACAAATATCTTTGTGCTTGAAATTTATTGAGTTTATCACCGAATGTCTCATCCTTAGAAGGGAATACTCATCACCTGAATAAAGGCCCCAGTCTGACAAAGGAGCTATAAACCGATGAAGAATTGCTGATAAGGCATTTACTGTTAATCAGGGTCTGAAATTTAGTTTGACTGAAATCCAATCAGGCTCATTGGATTCTGGCTATGCTATGGTGTGCATGGCCGCGGCTTTTTTCATGAACTAGCTTATCCTAACCAGTAGTAGCTGGCATATCCCACCTCATAAAATTAGGTTATATACCCCTTCATATTCAAATTAATCCACATTGGGCCCCTCCCACTTATCCAGAGAATGTTATTCTTTCTTTGCTAATATCTCACTCCCTTTGTATAATAAATCAACGAAGGTCAGGGATGTTTATTCAAACTGTTAATAAGAGGATCAGTCCTGGTTATTAATGGCTCAGAGAAAAGACACCACAACGTCCCATCCGTCCCCTGAAATGCATCATTCTTAATTGTATTTGCTGGTATTGCTGCCAAAAATCAGCGTCCAGCAGTACCGTAGTGATCCAAGCAGGAGCTACCACAAAAACCAGGCTTTTTGGTGGTACTTTCTCAGGAGAAAATTAAAGGAAAAGGCAGTTTCTCTTCCCAGTGTTACAACTACATCCGGTCTCCCCAGACAAAGCATTACAGGAAACTGGAGAAAGTCTCCCTAGGAGACTGAATCCTTTATGTCAGCAGTCCCCAACTTTTTGGCACCAGGGACCATTTTCATTGAAGACAATTTTCCATGGACCAGGGGTGGGGGAATGGTTTTAGATGATTCAAGCACATTTCATCTATTGTGTACTTTATTTCTATTATTATTACATTGTAATATATAATGAAATAATTACACAAGTCACCATAGCTTGGAGACTCCTGCTCTATGTTACAACCCTTCAACTACTGCCCAAGAGAGAATAAGCAGATGTAGGGGAAAAAGTGAAGTGTGTCTATCAAATTAACATAACCAAAGAAAAGAGAATGGGCTATTTTATATAGCCTGAAATAGGATACCCTGCTGTGCTTGCACCATTCAAAAATTAATTCAAGATGGAACCCATACCTAAATGTAAGACATAGTAGTATTAAAAGTTTTAAAATAAAACATAGGAGAATATCCTCAGGATCTTCAGAGGTGACTTTTTTTGATAAGACATAGAAATCAATAATTATTTAGAAAACTCAAAAATTAAACTTCATCATAAGTAAACACTTCTGCTCATAAAAAGATATAATAAATCAAATAGAAAATGAATTAAAATTTCTTCCATACAGTGGGAGAAAATATTCCTAAAACTTGTATCTGGCAAAGAGTTATACAATATATGAAGAATTACTGTAACTCATTAGTAAAAAGACAAAAACCCAATAAATAATTGAGCCAAAGATTTAAACAGGAACTTCATAAAGAAAGCTATACAAATGACCATTAAACACATGAAAAAGTACTCAACATCATAAATCATCCAGGGAAAAATCAAACCTCAATGAGACAGCACTGCACATCCACTAGAATAACTAAAATAAAAGACTGACGCCACCAAATGTAAGCATCTTACACCCAGAACTCACATATATCATCGGTGGAAGTATAAAATGGTACAATCACTTTGGAAAATTATTGGAAAGTATCTTTAAAAGTTAAACACACAACTACCCTTTAACACAGTAATTCCACCTCTAGGTATTTATGAAAGAGAAATAAAAACATATTTTCTATAAATACAAAGACTTAAATACAAACTTTCTTTGTAGCTTTAGTCATAATAGCCCCAAACTGAAAACAAACTAAAACCCAAGTAATTGTGTGTATGATACCTGTCTAATAAAAGTTGTTTTTTTTTTTTGTAGTGTAGCTTGGTTTTATTTATGTCCACAAATATTTCAAAAAAATTACAATTTTGGGGGAGGAACAGTTTAATAATAAACTGCCACACGACACAGCTAGGACGGCACAGTTACACGGCGAGGACGACGACAAGGACGGCCGTTTTCTTGTTTCTTAGTAACGCAGGAAGTGAAGAGTGGATGTCAGTAAAGCCTGCACACCACGGCCGTCTCAAGCCAAAACTACAGTTGCATTTGGCTCTCTGAAGCTGTAACTTTTCAAAACGTTCACGTATTTCAATATATTGTCAATGTTTTTGAATAGACTCGAAAGGGAGGCCGATGAATAGCAGAGACCACTCTCCAGGTGGGCTGCTCAGACCCGGCTGAGAGCGGACAGCCGGGAGGGGTTCTTGCACAGTATGTGGCCCTTGACCCCAATGAGTGTCAGTTTTGCTTTGTTTCTTTTTTACCTTAAACATTTTCCTTCCAGCCCAGAGGCCACCGAGGGCCTGGCGTCCCGAGGGCAGGACTCTACGTGCACCGGAGCGGCGAGGGGAGGAGTGGAGCCGGTGCCCCTGGTGCCCTCGGCGGAGACAGCGGAGAGGCCGTCGCCCAGTCCAGTGTCTGACAAGCGAGGAGGGCGCCGCGGGAGCCTGGACAGGGCCATCTACCCGGCCAGGGGCGGGAGGGTGAGACCGCCCCGAACAAAGGCACGGAGGCTGAAGAGAACTCTGCATGTTCCCGGACTGCACGGGCTTGGGGGGTGGCGAGACACGAAGTCGGAGAGGCTGGAGCCGCCAGTGGCCCCGAGGTGGGATGCTATCCTGAGGGCAAGGGGAAGCCTCTGGGACCACAGCGGGGACATGGGGGAGGCGGGGCTGCAGCAGACACGGGTACCCTGCCTGAGGGCCCAGAGTCCAGCCACCGCTTTGCCAACAGAACACAGAGGCCCAGAGAGGGCGAGGGGCTTGTGCAGGTGGCGTGCTGTCTCCTGGTGGGGGGAGACAACTATATGGTACATCCACAGAATAGAATATTACTCAGCAATAGAAAGAAATGAACTACTGTTAAAACAAATGGATCAATATCACAGACATTATGCTTGAAAACAGACACTGGACACAAAAGAGTACATACTGAATAATTCCATTTATATGACATTTTAGAACATGTAAAACTAATCTTAAGTGAGAAATACTGGAAGAGGTTTGCCTTGGTTGGAGGGAAAGGCATGGGAAAGGGCACAGGAAACTTTCTGAAGAGATGGAAATGACCCACATCTTGGTTGTGGTGGTTGTTCACATCTGTGTATAAATTTGTCAATACTCATTGAACTGTTCACCTAAAGTGGGTGTACTTTTTGCATCTAAATTATCCCTCAATAAAAATTGATTTGAAGAAAAGGGCACATAGCTTAGAAAGACATAGCACCCTGTGATATGGATTAATTGCATCCTTCCTACACATGACTCATAGTTGGCATAAGAGAACCAAAGGCCTAGCAGTTTCAGTGGGAGTGAGATCAAAAGGGAAAGCATAGAAAAGCGTGCAGTTTGCTTACAGCACCCTTCACCCCCAACCTGCCCCTCCCCCTTTATTCTAGCTCAGCTCCCTGCTTCCTCTTCTACAAGGTTATGTGGGTCCCATTATTGCTCTTAGTTGGTTGCCAATAGTCCGGTGAGCAAAGCCAAAGCTCTACAGCTAGGACTACTGCATTTTAGTGTATAGCATCTAAACCACGTCTTTTAAAGAGCTGTTAAAAATAAACTGTAACAGTGATAATTGAGTTGGTGTAACACTGATAAACAGGTCCAGATAGAGATGAAACAAGAATGGTAGAATATTGACAATTGTCAAAGCTGGGTGATGAGCTCATGGGGGCTAATTATACTACTTACTTATTTTGTATATGCTTGCAATTTTCTATTTAAAAGGGTTTAAAAAAATAGATATACCAAGCAGAGTACTGTTTGGTTACTGCAAATGTCTTTTATCTCTTCTATTGCTGACTACGGGCATATCTAATGTAAGTAAATAAAACATGTATTCACACCTGCACTTCTCACCTATTGTGGCTGATGCCCATTCTGGGTGTAAAAGAAAATCCTCAAGAAAGCAAGTGGGTAAATCAACACATAGATTTTACCCTTGTTTAAAATCCTTTGGTGTCTTTGAGGGAAAAGATCAAACTCTTTAAAATAGTATCCATTACTTCTCATAACTTCCCACCTTCCCTCACTTATCTTCAGCTTTATCTCACTCAATATTTGCTCATGTCATCCAGAATAGGCATTTTGAACTACTTTCACCACAATGAATTTGCCATGAACGTTTACACCTTCTTGACCTTACACATACTAATCTCTGCCTGGAAAGATCCCTCATTCCCCCAGGTGTCCTGGCTAATTCTCATTCATCTCATCACTGAAAGACTTCAGAATGTGTCTTGCCTTGCCAGCCCTCACACTCTAGTGCACCGTGAGCAGCGTGAAGGCTGGGACTGTGCCCTGTTTATCTTTCTATTCTCATCACCAGCCTAATGACTGCAACTTAGTAGATGTTAAGATTTTTATTGAATTAATCAATGAATAAATGTAGACAAAATGCTAAAGACACAGGCATATCAAATAGGATTACAGAGACACATCGTATCTAATAGGATTAAGAAGCGTCAGAAAAACTTTTTCCAATGACTTAGTTGAATTAAAAATTAGGTCTTATAGACTCTCATAAGACATTGTTTGGGGGGATACAGTAGTGATTGAAACAGACAATGCTCCTGATATCATACACATTGCATTCTATTCAGGGGGAGATGGACAATTAACAAACACAGAATATAGTGTCAAGTAGTGGTAAGTGTTAGGAAAAATTAAAGCAAGATCAGGGTTGGTGGGGGATGATAGACTACATAAGGAGTTGATTAAAAGCTTCTCTGGAGAGGTGACATTGGAGCAGAGACCTGACTGAAGAGAGGCAATGAGCCAGTTGCTGATTATGAGGAACAACCTGAGAAGAGAGAGCCAAAAGTGAAAAGGTCCAGCATGTGGAATTTGTGGTACTAGGAATTCTTGGGCCAAAAACCAAAAATTCTACCTCTGAAAGATGTATTTTGGGGAGTCCTAAAGGCTTTTCTTTTTTCACCATTTTTCTATTAAAAGTCAAGCACTGCCGGGAGCAGTACAGTTCAAGTAAGGATTAATTAACAACCTACAGAGAATGAAGCAAGAGTGGGAGGATGAAGTGAATTGCAGAGCAGGTCCCTGAAAGGGAAGACTAGAGGTCACTAAGCCTTGCCTGTGTCACCCCTGCACCTACACTGGTCCTGGGTAGAGACAGCGATGTATTGAGATGCACACCTGAAGGTGAGATGGGAACAAAGGTGGTATCACTGCCTCCTCTCCTACCAAGTGCTCACGCCTTCTCCTCTACCCACTCCATCCAATTAGAAAACATCCTCTAAACAACCACAGGGACAGTAAAAACGGGGACCTCTGAGATGGTATCAGTCACTGGAAAGAAAACAGAAGAATCAATTCTGTTTGACTTTGAGCAAATGAGCCTGCTATGGCGAGATGGGAAAAATGTGGTCCTTAAGAGCCCAAGTGGCTGTGGAGTTCATAGCAGTGACTTTGCCACTGATACCTCTTAGCAATGGCAGTAACTAACAGGACAGTCAATATTACAGGCTCAGGAGGCCAAGATCACTGATTCTGTAAAGGAATAAAATGTGCTGCTCTTTCAGACTCCTGGAAAAATCAACAGAGCAGCAAGAGCCAGATAAAGAAGAGGACAGCTCTACCCAACAACAGAGACGTAGGAACATAAGCCAGGAAAATGCGTCACAGAAGACAAGTGGCTTATTGTGTACACAGGTGCAAAGGTCAAATTAAGTTTCCTACACTGTTAACAGAAACAGAGCTCAACATCTAGAGTCCTGCCACATACAAAGTGTGTTCTAACATTTCTCTTCATCCTTACAAGCACTTACTCAGGTTATCACTCATATTTTGTAGATAAGGAAACTGAAGCTCAAAGCCATATTAACAACAAGTGTAGCAGCAAAAGCAGAAGCCTCAGTCCTCTGGTTTCCAGTCTCGGGTGACCTTCATCTGGGATTTTGGTTCCACAGAGTGAAAAACTCTCCACTTTCCTCTCTTCTAACCAGCTCACCCTCAGCCTTGTTACTTTCCTTCCCCTCTGTTTTATAAACACCCCAGTTGGGGGTTTTACGAGTTTGGGCAGTAGAATGAGACTGCCTGGGTTTAAAGCCCAGCTCTACAAGTTACTAACTGTGTAACGTTAAGCAGATTATTTCGCCTTGCTGTGTTTCTGCTTCCTCTTTTGTAAAATGGAAATAATAGCTGTCTTCCTTCTCCCTTTCCATGGCTTCTGCATCTTTCTGCCCAGTGCACATGCTTCACTGGCTTGGTTAACAGCGTCCAGGCCTCACCCAGAGTTCCTGCCCCTGGCTTTGCAGCTGAGTGGGCTGGTTGAGGCCCTGACAGTCTCTGGGGTTAGGTAGTTCAAAACCACATTCTTTGAAACTGCTTCGGAGTGGAGAGCAGGAGGGCTTTGCTTAGGGATTGCAGAAGTGAGGGAACACAGAGATTTACAGTGGGTGCTGCTTTCCTAGAGGCCAAGGACCCCGGAATCCCAAAATACCTGAGGAGTAACAATAGCCTCTCTCCCAAACTCCCATCCTTATGTGAGTGCTTGGATGCTGATGACATTAGCCAGTGTTTCAGGCTAATCAAAGGCATGTTAACCTGTCTTATACATATACATTCTGCCTCTTCCTGCTCACCTGGGCCAGAAAAATATAGTTTTCCTTCAAGTCAATCGCCATCTTTTCAGAAAAGATCTCCCTGAACACATTTACACACACACACACACAAACACACACACACACACACACACACACACACACCCTCACACCTAGCTGTCCCCAAGTCCCAGACATTCTCTCTAGAAGTACCACATCTTTGATGACCCAGATTGTGAAGAGTGAAGAGTCAGTCATACCCAAATTGACTTTGAAAATGTCTTTATTCAGTGATTTTTAAGAAAATAACCCAATTATTTTCTAAAAGATAAAACATCTAAAAAGAAAAACAATCCCATGTCTCTGTGTGTGTGTATGTGTGTGTGTGTGTTTATAGCATGGGGGCCTTTAAAGTCCAAACCCCTGAGATTCCCTTAGCACCTTCTGCATTTTATTGCATGGATTATTGCAAAAAATCAAGATGCAGACAAAATGGTGAATCTGAGAAGAAGAGGAGAGGCAAGAGGGGGCACAACTGGATCAGTATTCCTGCTACAACAGTGTGGAGTCGCCCACTGAGCAACAGAGTTACCTCATGGTTCACAAAAGTAAATGCTATGCTTCTGAAACTCTGAAAATACTTCTGTCTATGATGGCAGTAGAAAAACATCTTGAAGCCTGGGCTGTTTGTCTTTAGTGCCCCAGCCCTGTGAAACCCAGCACGGTGACTTCCAACCCTGTGAAAACTCAACAAAATACTAGCTAAGGCTGGTGATTCCTAGTAATATAAAGATCCTTGACTATGACACTGTATACAGGGGTTTCAACCTCAGATAGGACAGGAGCCAGGAAACAGTAAATACAAGTGAAATGAGCCCCGTGAGAAGTACAGCAAGCTGGAGTGCTCACACGCCTGCTGAGGGCAGAGTCACCATTGTGCACCAGCTGATGGTTGCTTTGTGGAAATGTGAGCCTAAAGTGCCAAAATTCTCTGATTTTCCAAAAGAATCAGAGAATAACCTGTAATTGTCAAAAACTAATTCAAAATTTTAAAAAATATCCAAGAAGCTCAAACAAAACACATCTGCAGGCTCCCGATTTGCAAACTCTTACCACAAAAGGTCCATGTGCTTGGTCTGATATGGGATAGAGTTATTTATCATCTGAGTACCTCTATTTCTCTATCCATAAAATGGCAATAACTCTAATACCTTCTCATAGGATCATTAGGGAGATTAAATATATTGCTACATGGTAACCATTTGAGCTACCTGTTGTTAGGTCTGGTGGAGGGTAAACAGGTGGCAAGGAGGTGGCTAAGGGTGGAGAGTGGGAACCAAATTGTAGCTAGGAACGAAATTGTGGCTGGGAATTGTTCCCTGGTGGGAACATACATGGTAAAAAGTTCCTAGTAATCTTTAACTGACCTAGAGCTCATTACCATCTAATTAGCACAACATGGATGGAGCTTCGTGAAGGATTCTGGGGAAGACACAGGTGCAGAAAGGGAAACTGTTACATAACCAACCTGTTATACAACTTGCTATAAAACATCAATCATCCCAAAAGGTGGGAAACAACAACCAATCCTGCCAGGAGAAAGGCGGGACAAACTAGTGAGCGTATAAAGGCAGCATGTGCTCAGTGATGGTCTTTCTGCACTTGTGGAGACTGACCCTTTCTACTCTCTCTGGAACATATTTTCACTTTGTGTAGCTTTCTTCTGTACTTTCATTCTTTCTTTTATGTGATAAACTGTTTGTATAAAATTGTTCTGTGTCTGTGATCACTCCATCATCGGCTCAACTTGGTACCAGTACTCATTCTTGACACTGGGAGCTAGGGGGCCAGGGTACCTCCAGACAGACAGACCTAACACTGTTTCACATATTATGCACCATTATTATGATTATTCAAAATTATATTTTATACACTTGCCTAGATCCATCTGAATGCAACATGATTGTAATGAAATATGTAGTATGTAAGTCATAATCTTCATGTTTGAGTATAATCTCAATAAAGAACCTCATCAATCCTCAAGATATATTGGAAAAGATCAATCCCATAGCATTCACAATTTGTGACTGTAGAAACTAAAGCAGAAAGAAGTCAGTTTTGTTCGGATTCACAAAGAGTCATTGGAGATAGAGGAAGTGTCTCCTTGTCTCAGCCACAGGTATCCTGTTAATTGAAATGGCCTGTGCCATTGACTTTTATGATCACTCAGTTTTCCTCGTGATTCTCCATGCTTTCATTGTGTCAAAAAGGCAAGGTTTATAAAGTCAGTGAGCAACTTTAGCGTCTAAACGGCTTTAGTTGTGGGCAGACTATCCATTTGTATTCAGGTTGTTATCTTTCAAGCTAATTTGTGGAGCTTCACTAAGGCATCCCACTCAGCATCACTTAAGGACACATTTTCAAATTGGATCTGGCAAAAATAAACATCCTTGAAAAATAGGAATCCACATTCCAGAGTCCTTTCTGAAGCATGAATTTCAAATATAATAGCCTCTTATTTCTCAAAGTGTGGTCCTGAGACAGCAGCATCAGCATTGCCTGGAAGCTTGTTAGAAATGCAGGGTCTTAGGCTTCACTCCAGATCTACTGAATTGGAATCTTAACTCCCAGGTGACTTATGTGAGCATTAAAGTTTGAGAAACACTGTTATCCAGCTCATCTCTATAATTTCCTACATTTTGTGTGTGATCAGGGAAAGGAATACAGAAAAGAGTTCACCTTAGATTTTATGGGAAAGAGTTTTACTATTTGTTAACTCACTCAAAGGACAAAAAAAGGTCCAAAGTCAACCCTCAGCATCTCTTCAATTATATACCTCTAAGGATTCCAAAAATTCCAAAGAAACATAAAAGTTCACCCTCAACTCAGGCCCAGTTTTCTGAAAGTTGCTTTCAGCTGAGACTGGCCAGTGTATTAGCATTGGTGAGCATGGGTGCTGAGATCTGCTGCCCATTCCTCCAGACAGAGCCAATGAGAACTTCACTTTGTTGATATGGCCACACTACTAGTGTAAGGTGCTAAGGTAGCTAATTGGCCAGGAAATATCTTATCATTGACAGCCTTGCTCATTCCCAAGGGATGACAGAAGCAGGTAGGTAAGCCATACATTTGCTAACATGAGGAAAAAAGGAAAAAAGATGAGAAGGAGGGGAAAAAGAAAAAAGGAAGGAAATAAAAATCATTCTCAGGATTTTTCCTTGCATCTCCCATTTCCATCCTTCTCTCTTTCTAGCTATTGAGAAGCGAGTACTTCTGTGAACCACCCTGGACTAATTATAAAGCAAGAAGGAGTCACCCTATTGATGAACCTCTTTGAGGCAGTTGAGGAGGGACACAGGATTTTAGGATCTGGACACTCTCTTCGTATGTGGGAAGACTCTGCTAAGCTTATTCCTTCTCTTGGTTAGACCCTGAGCAGGCAAACTCTGCTAATTCAGTGAGGCTGTCTACTCGTAGCCTGTGTTCAGGCAAGGAAAGTGTGGGTGTGGGTCCATAGTTTGGTTTCCATACACTGACCCATCCTGCACTGTCCTATCTACATGGCTGTGTTATCAGTGAACACTCTCAGTAGGCGGGACAGCATGTGACTGGTTATCAGCATAGCTTAGTGGCTCTCACTGTAAGGAAAACACTAAAATCCACCTTCAGGAAGAAAGAGGTTTGTAAAATCAGCTCATCTATGTTTCAAAAATTGCTTTAAATTTTGCTCTAAATTTTCTGCTTTTGCAGGTAATATAATATTCCTGAAAAACTGCACACATATGCACATACACTGCTTGTTTGAAGAAATATCTTAGAGAAAAATTTGTAAGAATGCAGTTTACTGGGAGCTCATCCAGCCATGGTGTGTCTGAACCATAGCATATTGGTTTCATTTTTCAAGTTCCTTGGGTGTCATAGCGCTCAACCAATATTTTTAAAAACCCTCTATATGTCTAGCACTGTGTTAGTTAACCTAAATCAAGCTGTTAATAATCCTAGCAAAATATAATTAATTAGCCTTGTTAATTTATGTTATTATATAATCAGTATAGGAGTATCTGTGTGATATTAGTTCAGTATAGAACACATACAAACATGTTAAAAACTAATAACATGTTCTAGCTGAGAGTAATTTTTCTTTTAATAATTGAGCCTTCAGGAACATTTCAACAGAAGGCATTGTCTCTGTACCATAAGTCATTTAAATTGAAGAAAAGCTATTTGTCAGCTCAACAGGGCCCCAGAATGCATTACTCCCTTGCAGAAAAACCAAGACTCTCTCTGGGAGTTAGAGAGCAGAATGTCAAGGTCTCCAGAGAACCTCATTGTGCAGGAACCATTGTTTCATTCATCACTTTTTAAAGCAACTCTTTCAGTTGATTTCCTATCTGAGTACGAGGAAGGAGCCTCACTCACAGACCCCTAAGAAGCAAGCACCAGGAGCAAGGATGACCCCTCAGCTCTCCCTGGCCAATTATTCCCTATCTCAGCCCCCTTGGTTTCTCCTTAGCACAGATCACAATTTAAAACTACCTTGTGTGTCAGCTTATTCATTTAGTGACTGCTACCTTCCCCCTCCTACCCGCTCCCACTGAAAACTCCAGGAAGTCAGAAATTACACCTCTTGTTCCCCTTTTCATCTTCAGTGCCTAGAACAGGGTCCAGCCTATAATCTGAAGTCAATAAATAGTTGTGGATTTTTAACAAAATGAATGTTCTGCCAAAGCAAATCGGTGCTGAGGAGAAGATAGGATAGTGCTCTGCAGGGACCTCCCTCCTTCTCTTGTCCAGACCCCCAGCTAAGTGTGCGTGGGGAGTGGGGGACACAGGGTTGCTAGCTTCTAATCCAGTAACTAGTTATTGCTTCAGTTAAAGCGGAGAAGCCAAAAAATTTCAGATAGGAGCAACTTCCCAAAATGCTATCATTGTCAAATGCATTTGCTAAATATTTCTAGTGAGTGGCATATCCTTAATGGCTTGAGAAGAGCCTAAAAAGAATAACTCTTGGTAGCTATTCTAAGGTGTCACAGCATTCTCTTTTAAATGGAGCCTTCTCATCCACCCTGCACATGATTGGAGTATCAGGTCAGATTTCCAAGGTAAACCCTAAAACACTGCGCTGGAAACAAGGAGCCCTGAGCCTTGTCACTCGGTAGCTCTAGCAGCCAGCTCAGCACCTGGCATGCGGTGCATGCTGGGCAACTCGCCTGTTAATGAACATTGACTTTTATATTAAATATATTAAACATTGAATATGACATTCAGTATTTATATTGAATGTCATATTCAATATTTATATTGAATATATAAATAACTCTTAAATGTCTAGAAATGAAAATAATAGAGGAAAGCTGTAATTTAATAAATATAGCAATAAACGTTCAATACATGAAATTTATGGGAAGAAAAAAAATTGAGAGCACATCCAAAAACTAACTCTGAGGATTTTTTAGGTTCTATAAGATTAGTGATATACAAAGACATACCAAAAAATATGTGAATGTGTATATTATCACATATTCCTTTGAAGATTTGCTTTTACTTTTTATCAAATACTGAGAGTAATTCTCACACTGGACCAGAGTTAGCCTTTGTTTTCACTCCTAGATTCTCAATGGAAATAAATGGCTTAAGAATCTACTTTTTTTCCTACTCTTCCCTGGCCTTTGCTCGCTGGTTCTCTCTGGGTCAGGTTACTCCTACAGCGAGAGAGGAACCTTGGCATGTTCTATAGAGCAAAGGGTTAAGTACTGCAGATACCAGCTGTAAAAGGCATACGAAATCTTTTGACAAGATGTTTAAGTGAAATCCTACCTGTGTGCTAAAAGGAAAATATACTGGATGAACAAAACAATCACTAAGAAGGGAAAGAACAATAATGAATTGTGGTCCTGACACCTTCATTTCCAGGCAGAAAAATGAATTAAACATTCCAGAACAATATCTGATTGACTAAGCCACTGAATTGAGAAGGTAACCAGCAGAACCCCACTACTGTGCTTCAGCCACCCCACTGTGGTGCTTTTCTCCTCTCTGTCACTGCAAAGGTAGACAAATACCCTGACAAGAAGTTAAACCTGGCAACATCCTCCAACACAAGAGTCTGTGCTAGAACAGAGCAGTTTGAAACTCATCTAACTATTCTTGATTTCCTGGGGAAAAAATTAGCATTTTTTTCTTTGTGCCCCAGTTTCCTTGGCTGTAAATGCGGGTAGTGATAGTAACTGCCTCATAGGGCTGTTGCAAAAATTAAATGTAAAGCTTTTAGAAGAATGTGTGGCATCTAGAAATCATGATATGTGCCTGATATCATGGTGATGAGATGACAGCGGTGATGACAACGATCACGATTTCCTTTGTTGCAGGAAAGCACTTTCCTTGCAACCTACAGTGACGTAAAGAGACAAGGTATTGCTTTGTAAGGCTGAGCATTGTGTAGATTGTATTATTGGCCTCAATTCTTCACCTCCTCTCTGTATCCCTGTCTTACATATTCTTGCTCATGAAATGGGGTGTTGGAAGTGACACTGTGCCAGTTCCATATCTGGGCCTCCAGGAGCCTCGTGTGTGTGTTGCTTGCCCTCTCGCACCTCAACACTGCCATGACAAGAACAGTCGCCCAGGAGTCTGCTGGTCCAAGGAGATAAGAGATACATGAAGCAGACCAGAAGACCCGGAGCATACGCACATGCTTATTGTTACATGCCACTGAGATTCTATAATTATTTTCTGTGCAGCAATAGCTAACTCAGCCACATTCCATATAATTGTGAAAATAATAGAAATAAGCAATGAACATAACATAGAATAAAGCCATGGCTATAAATCGAGATTTTGTTTAGCTTTAGTTGTGTGAGTATGTGTGCTTGTTTGTATCAAAACTTATAGTATCGTTAGTTTTAGAATCACAAAGTGGTCAATTCCATATGGTTTAACCTAAATATTCTCTAGTGTGTACATTGTGACCACTATTTTAAATACACTCATTTATCACCTATTGGGAGAGTTCTCTAAAATTAGACAAAAGAGGTTGTCACCTAGGTGACACTCAATATTTGCTGAAAAAACCATTGAATAAAGACAAAAAAAATCAAGCAACATTTTGTATTTGCATCCTATTGGAAAGAATTCTCTCAGCATTTCATGCATTTTATTTACTTACATTTCAACCATAATCAATATTATGCATGAGTTTACCTGTTTTGTTTTTATAATCAGACTGCTGTGGATAAAGGAAAATGGCTATACATTTTACAGATCTTGAACAAGACATGCTCAATAGCAGGTAAGTGTCTAAAACCTAGGAGTTCTGTTTCCAATGGCTATAAGAAATATTACTTCTGTTTATACTGAATTTAGGTATAAATATCGAATATTGAGAGGAAGGGACTTCATCCTCTTCCAAAGGAAAGAAGGTCGAAAAGTAGTAGATCAAATAATACAAATCAGTCTTCTACATTGTCAAAATATGGAAAGAATCTAAATGTCAACTTTCTTTCACAAAATGTGCCTTGCGGATATCCCCAAAATCTCATTGGTAATGGTGGAAAACAACTCAGTTAATAGAACTTTACATTTTTGCTACTGTCTTTGTATCTGGAATTAGTGCGATCGCCCCATTCTCTAGATACAATTTATACTTAATAAATGGACTAAAAAAAGCATCTTGTTCCACTTCTCAAAATTGTTTGTGTCATTCTTTCATCACATTGTTTCCTCATTTGAGTACATATCTGCGTTTTCATCAAATCTCAGCAACCCTCACGTTGCTTAGCTAAAATGCAAAGTCTCAGGCTGGCATTTGTTGCTTACAAACATAGGCTGATTCCTCCACTTTCAGTTGACATAAAGAGGTTTACTATTGTGAAAAGAGCAACTGTTGTCATAATGCTTTCTCTCAAAGAGCACAAAGTGCATCTATTTTAGTAACCATGGTTATTTCCAAAGTTGTATCAATTTGAATTAGAAACGTTTCCCCTTTGTTAAGGAAAAGCGACTGAGAAGCATTCACTTCCATGTGCGCATTTCATCTTTAACACAACAATGCCTGGTCTCAGAATAGGCATTGATGTACTTTTCACCCATAATCTGCCACTTGCTTTTCTCTTCTGAAACCTAAACAACAAATCAGTTCAAAAGTCTATGATTCAGTCAGACAGTGTTAACATCCTAACACACACACGTGAGTATGCTCATATCACTCATGGTAATAGAGAATAAAACTCAGCCCAGATTTTTCCCAGCTCCTAGATACCTGAGTGATCTTCACCTCTGCTCAGCTACTTCCTAGGAAGTGAGTGAGAAAGAGGGGCAGATTAGAATGTAGCACTGAAATAATTAAGACTCTTCTCTCTCCAAATCAAGACATTTAGCTCTTCTTTACCTTTGTGCCCTGTCCCTCACTGCCCTTTACCAGATTGGCCACAGTACACAATACAACAATGGCTGAGTGAGCTACTCTGATATATGGTTGTGGAGCCTACGCAGTAAATATGTCAGTCCGTGCTGCAACCAACAATCACAGGAAACAAAATATAGCAGATGAGCAAAGAGGTAGAAGAGCTATATTTTTATTCCAATTAAGCGATTGAGACATATTTTAATTTCTTGTTAAAGTTTCTAAATTTAGACTCTAGACACTAAAGCTCCTATCTTTATCCACCTTATTCAAGTGCTACACTCCTTATTAGGGTGTAAGTGCAATACCCTTAAAATAACTATAATCCTTTACTAATTTTAAATATTTTCATACCCTAGTCTTAGTTGACCCTCAAAATAACCTTCAATAGATGTTTATGTCGATGGTTGGTGCACTTGATAAATAAAGAAGCTGATGGGCCAATATCAAATATTTTCTAAGATCAGCTTCCTCATTTTCAAAGCGGTGCTTTTTCTACTCTGCCAGCATTGCTTCTGTAGAAAACAATAACGTGGGAGCGTCTCTGAAAAGGGTGTTGCTGTGGTGTGGAGGTTGACATCTTCCCAAAATTCGTACGTTGGAACCCAATACCCAATGCGATAACATTAAGAAGTGGGGCCTTTGGGAAAGTGACTAAGTCATGAGGTCTCCACCCTTAAGAATGGGATCAGTGCTCTTATAAAAGAGATTGAAGGGAGCTGCCTTGCCCTTCCACCATGTGAAGATACAACAAGAAGGTGCCATCTTGGAAGCAGAGAGCAAGCCCTTACCAGACACTAAAGCTACTGAGGCCTTGATTTTGGACTTCCCAGCCTCCAGAACTGTGAGAAATAAACAGCGCTGCTGGTGTAGTGGTATCGTGCAAGATTCCCAGAACTGTGAGCAATAAATTTCTGTTGTTCATAAACTAACCAGTCTAAAGTATTTTGTTATAGCAGACCAAAGGAACTAAGGATAGGTATTATACAACATACATTCACAGTTTAATGCCTTGAGAAGTCCTGAAATAAAGTAAGTTCTTTACATTATAACTCAAAATTCCCTAACCAGATAAATCACAGACTGGTAGAAAATACTTGCAAAAGACTTATCTGATAAAGGACTATTACCCAAAATATACAAAGAACTTTTAAAACTCATCACTAAGAAAAGAAACAACCGAATTAAAAATGGGCTAAAGACCTTAGCAGACACCTCACCAAAAAAGATATACAAATAGCAAATAAACACATGAAAATATGTTCCATATCATATGTCAGGAGGGAAATGCAAATTAAAACAGCAGGGGGGAGGGGGGATAAGGGAGGAGGGGACGGGTATATGCATACACAAAGAATGCAATGTGCACCACCCGAAGAATGGAAATATTTGAAACATATTTGAAACTCGGACTTGGGGGGGAGGGGGGGCAAGGGCAATATACGTAACCTAAACATCTGTACCCCAGTAATATGCTGAAATAAAAAAAAAAAACAGCAAAATACCAAGACATGCCAATTAGAATGGCCAAAATCCAGAACACTGACAATACTAAATGCTGACAAGGGTTTGGAGTGACAAGGACTTTCATTCATTGTTAGTAGAAATGTAAAATAGTACAGTCACTTTGGAAGACAGTTTGATGGTTTGTTATAAAACCAAACATATTCTTACCATATGATCTAGCAATCCAGCTCCTTGGTATTTACTCAAAAGAGTTGAAAATTTATGTTCATCCCCAAACCCATACACATATTAATAGCAGCTTTTTTTCATAATTGCCAAAACTTAAAAGCAACCAAGATGTCCTTCAGCAGATGAATGGATAAATAAACTGTGCTACATCCAGGCAATGGAATATTACTCATCACTAAAAACAAAAGTGCTATCAAGCCATAAAAAGGCCGGGAGGAAACTTAAATGCATATTACTAAGTGAAAGAAGCCAATCTAAAAAGGTTACATACTATGCGGTATATGAATCATATATAATTCCAACTCCATGATAGTCTGGAAAAGTCAAAGTATGGAGACAGTTAAAACATCAGTGGTTAGGGGAGAAGGAGGGAAAGACACCTGTAGCTCAGGGGATTTTGGGGGCAGTAAAACTACTCCGTATGGTACTATAATGGTGGTTCCATGTCGTTATACATTTGTCCACACCCATAAAAGATAAAACACCAAGAGAGAATCTTAATGTAAACTGTGTTCTTTGGGTGATAATGATGTACCAATGCAGGTTTATTCATTGTAACTAATGTACCATTCTGGCGGAGGATGTTGTTAATGGCGTAGAGTATGCATGTGTGGGTTGTTGGTATATGGGAAATCTTCATACCTTCTTCTCAATTTTGCTGTGAACCTAATATTGCTCTAAAAAATAAAGTTTGCCTTTTAGAAAAATTCCCTACTTGCACAAAATCCATTGTTGCTTAAAATCTATTAACTTCTTCTTATATTATATTTTGGAATTTTGTGAGCACCTCGAGGGCAAGAACTATATTTTATTCAACTGCGTGTTTGTGTGATGTCATGGGTTGAATTGCATCTCCCCAAAATCCATACGTTAAAGTCCCAACCCCCAGTACCTCATAATGTGACTTTATTTAGAAATGGGATCATTGCAGATGTAATTTAGAAGTTATGCTGGAGTAGGGTGAGCCTATAAGACACAGAATCCAATATGACTGGTGTTCTTATAACAAGGGGAAATTTGGACCCATGCATTCACACAGGAAAAGTTTCATGTGAAGATGAAGTCAGAGACCAAGGTGATGCAGTAGAAGCCCAGGAATGCCAAACATTGCCAGAAAACGATCAGAAGCCAGGAGGGAGGCACAGAACATATTCCTCCTTCACAGCCCTTGGAAGTAACCAGGCTTGTCAACAAACTAATGTTGGACTTGTAGCTTTCAGAACTATAAGGCAATAAATTCATGTTGTTTAAGCCACCCTGTTTGTGGTACTTCGTTACAGCAACCCTAAGAAACTAATACAGGTGACAAGTAAAAAGCATAGTCTTTTTTTTTTCATTAATTCAACATATTTACTGAATGCATCCATTCAGTGCTACAAGAAGGGTAAAGTTCCTGCCCTCATATAGCTGACATTCTAATGAAGGTGACAGAAAATAAATAAATGAATGTAAAATATAATTTATCTCTAATTTTAAGAGGAAATTGTGGCCTACAGAGGTTTGTCCAAACTATTAACATAAACAGATGTTTATAGAAAATCCCAGGAGGCCCATTCCCATTAGAGTGCCACTATATTCCTACCAAGGCTCAAGGCACCATCTTCAAATTGTGCATTGCTAAGTAACACGAAATTCTCTTTCCTGGCTCTTACTTGCCAAAAAATATGAGATCTTGGCAAAATGGAAGAACTGGATTTGAAGTCAGGGAACCAAGGCTGAGTTTCCGTTTGGCTTCCTATATGATCCTTGATAGATTAATTTATACACCTGAGTCTCAATTTTCTCATTTGCAAAATGATACCTATCCTATAGGATTATTGTGAAGAATAAGTGGTGATAAAGAAAAACAATTCAGATTTACTTATTTCTTCTGAATCTTTTGTTTTCTCCAACTCCAAGTTTCTAGACTTCTCTCATATAAATTTGTAGCATTTGGGTTTTTTTTTCTGGGTTGTTTTGTTTTTTCTCTAGATGGCTAATCTATCTATTCTGAGATTCTGGGCTTGAAATCACATTTGGTATAAAGGTAGGAAGTTGTTATTCTTTATATTTAGTGAAATGCACACTAAAATACCAACTATCTCTAGGCTCCCATTCCTCTCCCTACCACATACACATGTAGATAGATAACTGGGACTAACACCCCTTTTTCCTTGGGTGACTCATGATGGGGATGACAGAAGGTTGGGGTTGTATGAGCAATTAGATTCTGCCACACACACATATACACCCGGTACCATATGCTTTTTCCAGCTGCTGCTGTTCCCAAATATAGCATGTATTGGCCACTCTCAGCCTCTCCCAGCAACCTCTCAAGACTCTACGTCTTGGCTCCTCTTGCTTACAGCAGGTCCTTATGTGGCTCTTAGAAATGTTCCCATCAGTTTCTGCTGATCCCAGTAGCTGCTACCATGGTGATGGCAGTTCTTGTAGGCGGTGCTTATTAGATCCTCTTCTGAACCTACCCATTTGTAAATTTGGTTGTTTGTCTTATTTTTATTGAGTTGTAAAAATTCTTTATGTATTCTAAATGCAAGCCTTTTATCTGATACATAATTGACAATTTTTTGATTTCTTAGTGGCATCTTTTGCAGCACAAGAAATTCTAATTTTAATATAATCCAATTGATCAATTTTTTTAATGGTTCTTCCTTTTGTTTTTTTTGTCTAAGAGTCCTTTGCTTAACCTGAAGTCACAAAGATTTTCTCCAATGTTTTCTTCTAGAATTTTTTTGTTTTAACATTTGCGTTTAGGTCTCTAATACTGAAGGAAATCAAAATATTTCTCTCTAAAATACTGAAGATTATTAGCTGAAGAAGGTGAAAACCTAGGGGGACACTCCGCTTCTCCCTGTGCTTGCTTGATGGCAGGACGGAAATTCACAAAGACAAAATATCTTTCTACCCCCGCCCTTTCCAGTCTAAAGACAGAGATGTAAACTCTGTCTTTACTGGACAGGGCTCTGAGCTCTTATCAGCTCAGAAATGGCACCAGCAGAGGCAGGGGAATGTGGGAGCAGACTTGACAACTTCCCACAGCTGTCAGACCTTTGTGATGGACCCCTTTATCTGGTCAGTATAGGATTTATGCTTGTTCGTTAAAATACTGTTTAAAGGAGAGCACCAAGCCACTGTCTTGACAGAGAGAGAGACTTTTGAACTGAGATTCCTCCCATGTGATGCATACAACATATGTTAAATATAAAACTGTTTGTTTTACTCTTGTACAAGAAAATAAAAATCTCAGGAACACACCCCCAACTCCTTATGCAAAAGGGAAGGTAAAGGCCTCAGGCACCCGTAAAGGACTGGCCCCACAGATGATTCATTAAGGAAATTCCTTGCTGGCCTCCCATAAGCAAAGACATACAAACTGTAACTTTAGCTCTGCAACTATGTTCTGCTCCTAAAACTAAAGTCTGTTTGATTGCACGCTAATAATGAAGTACGAATTTATCTTCCCAGATGCAGAACAGAGACAGGCAGGATCAAACATTCTTCCACCTACCTAGGAACATCTACATAATTGATCCTTCTTTTGCTCATTTTTTCTCCTCTAAAATTGGCCTTAACTTACATAAAATGTAGATTTTCCTGAGTCTCACAAAAATGTACCACTTTGTCTCACTACACTCCCCTGCTTTTTTTTCCCCTTTCTGTATGCCCTATTCCCCTTTAAATACTGAAACTTCCAAATTCCTCTTCAGAAAAGCAGCTCCAGATTTGTCTGTGGCTTGTGTTTTTGTCAGACACGTCCTCAATTTTAGTTTAATAACCCTCCATTCATTGAGCTCTTTGCCTGAGTCACTTATTTTGGGTCAACACTCTTGCTAATCTGTCTCTAATTAATAGGAATCTGTCCAGCTACAAACTTATAAAGGTTAAAAAGGAAATAATTTTCTCTCTTTCAATATATTTTGAGTTAATTGTTATCTATTTCATAAAGAGCTAAGATTTTTTTGTTTTGGCTTGGTTTGGTTTATTAGATTTGGTTTTTGTTTTGTTGCTTTTTGGTGTTGTTTGCATATGGATATCCAATTTTTCCAGAGCCATTTGTTGAAAAGATTATCCTTTCTCTATTAAAATTATTTTTCAAAAATCAATCAGTTACAAGTGTAGGAATTTGTTTCTGGACTTTCAAATCTGTTTCACTGATCTATATGCCAATATTGATATCTATCTTTATAACAATATGAAATTGTCTTAATGACTGTAGCTTTATAATAAGTGTGAAATTGAGTTAATTAAGTCCACCAATTTTGTTCTTCTTTTACAAAAGTGTTTTGGCTATTCTAGGTCCTTTTCATTTCTAAATAAATCTTTTAAACAGGTTGTTAATTTACATAAGAATACTTGTAGGATTTCGGTAGGGATTGCATTGAATATCTGGATCAATTTGGGAAGTATATTCATCTTAACAATTATGACTCTTCTAACATAGAAACACAGAATATCTCTCCATTTACTTAAGATCTTAATTTCTCTCAGCAACAATTCATACTTTGTACTTTTCAGTATATAGAACTTGTGCTGCTTTCCTTCAATTTATTCCTCAGTGTTTTTTTATGTTATTGTGAATGGAATTGCTTTCTTAATTTTATATTCAGATTGTTTTGTTGCTAGTATGAAGAAATATAATTGAGTTTGTATATTGGTCTTATATCTTGCAACCTTTTTAAATTTGCATATTAGTTCTAGTAGGTTTTTTCCCTTTGGCTTCATTAGGATTTTGTACATATAATATCATGTCTTAGAATAGTATCCAATCATGTAACAAAGACTTTTACTTCCTTCTTTCCAATCTGGATTCTTTCAGTCTTTTACCATTACATATGATGGTAGCTCTACATTTTTTTTTTATTGCAGCATATTATGGGGGTACAGATGTTTAGGTTACGTATGTTGCCCTTGCCCCCCCTCCCCCCTAAGTCCGAGTTTCAAATATGTCCATTCTTCAGGTGGTGTGCATTGTACTCTTTGTGTATGCATATACCCGTCCTCTCCTCCCTGCTCCCCCCCACCCTACATTTTTGATAAGTGTCCTTTATCAGATGGGGAAAGTTCTCTTCTACTGCTAGTTTGTTAAGAGTTTTTATTATGAAAAGTGTTAGATTTTATCAAATGCTTTTTCTGTGTCTGTTGATATCACCATGGGATTTTATGCTTTATTCCTATAATATGGTGCATTAAATTAAGTGATTTTCAGATGTTAAACCAACCCTGAATCCCTGGAATAAATCCCACTTGGTTATGGTATATTAGCCTTTCTATATGTTGCTGAATTCAATTTGCTAATAATTTATTAAGAATATTTTGTATACGTTCATCAGGAATATTGGTCTGTAGTTTCCATTTCTAATGATTTCTTTGTCTGGCTTTGATATTATGCTTATACTGACCTCATAGAATGTATTGGGAAGTATTCCCTCCACCTCTATTTTCTGAAAATGTATGTAAGGAGTGGCATTATTTTGTCTGAAATATTTGATAAAATTCAACAGCAAAGCCCACCAGGCCTGAGGGGTTTTTTAATGGCAAGATTTTTAATTACCAATTCAATTTCTTTACATGTTACAGGACTATTCAGATTTTCTATTTCTTCTTGAGTCAATATTTTCCCATTTCATCTATAAAAAACACTAAATGCTCACAGCTTGTAGGCTACTCTCTGATAATACACATGCATACTAATACTTCCATCAGTTAGGTGCATCACCACCAGGAGTCGGTTGTGTTATTGCCTCTTATTTTTGTAATCATTTAATTTGATTAAATATTACTTTAACATCTTAAATAGGAGTATAAAAAGAAAAATGTTGTTTATAGGAAAACCAAGTTTGAAATACCTTAGCAATCGGAGTTCCAGTGGAGCAATCAATTAGCACATGATATTTATTTGAAATACCTTAGCAAGACTTGATAAAACAAATAATAACCTTTAAAAACATCGAAAAACTATTGTGAAACATTGGGAGGGGAAATTGCAACAATCTAGAGGAATCCCGAACTCAGATCGCCTCACAAGTGTTTCTGAGTCCTCCTTCCAAAGGACTATCACAAAAAATGAATCATTTTATGGTTTATGCAAGAAAGACAAACAGAATCCTATTTGGTATATCCTTATTCAAAAAAAAAGCCCGTGTTTTTTGGCAAATGCATGTACACTGATTAAAATAAAATAGTTGTACATACTTAGGATCACTTGATACAGTTTAGCAAAAGACTCAAAAGAAATTCAGAATCTGATAGGATATTACTTCAGTATCTGTAAAAGTTGTCATGCTGTTATATGAGAAAAATCTGACAAGAATTAAAAACAGTATCAAGTGTAAATAAATTAATTGAGTCAATCAATGATGAAGCAACTTAGGTGGAGTTTGTAGATATAAATCAACTTTGAGAATTAGATAGTATGTAATTTAAATTTCAAGGATCCCCTTAGAGGAATGGATTAAGGGTCATAGCAAATTTATATGAGAATTCTGCCTCTCCGTCATGCAACACACACACACACACACACACACACACACACACACACAGACACAGACACACATACACTCACACACACATACAAACCCCTAGGTTTCTGTAGCTCCAGATTTTACAGCACTCCAAAATTTTTGATAAATATGAACTTCATCTGGCTGATAAGACAACCACAAACTTGTTTGGTAAAGAAACTAAATTCTTGGGTAGTAAAGTTATCTGTTGACAATAAGTGTCTTTAAAGCTGGAGAAATTTAGAATTAAGACTAGAGGTATTGAAGTTAATTATATTCATAGTATGAGAATAATCTATGTATAGTTCATATATTGATTTTTATGATTAAGAAAATTTGACATTAGTCTCCATCTTACAGATTCTAATTTTAAAATGTATGATTAATTGATTTATTTGTCTGATTTTTAGTATGTATATATACTAATTTTTAAGTCTATAAATAGTACTAGAGTGTAATGAGAACTAAAAATTTACTATATTTAGGTACTTTGTTCCATTACACTATGAGAGTTTTGTCAAAATTTGCAAAATTTATTGATATTTTAAAATACATAAGGTAATTTTAATGTAGAAGTTGTAAAAATAATTTGTAAAGCCTCTTCAAATAACTGTTGAAATTTCCTAGATTTATATGTAGAATCATAATATTTTAAACTAAATTGAAACATTTAACAAAAAACAATATTACTGATAGTTATTACTTTAATAAGTCAAAGATTAATTTTAAAATTCTGTATAACTCTAAATAATCTTTATTGTGCATAAAAGCTGTCGCCAAGGACACCGAAGGACTATGATTAAATGTATTTGTCATTTATCATGATTATTTCACACCCATGAACTTCTTAGATTAATCTACAACTACCAATTCTGATTACAGTAAGTAAGTTTCAGACATGACCTAATTATCATGAGCCATTGAGTCAGCCAAGAAGTCAAAGTGTGGAGTTGTTTGATTTGTGTGTGTTTAGCTGTGTGAGTGTAGCAGGGCAGGACCTATACAAATTATGAGAGGTTATGGAGTCAGGTGGCCTAGGTTTGAAATCTGCTTCATCACATACTGTATGCATTACTTCTGGCGTATTATTTAACTTCTCTATATTTAGTTTCATGGCCTGTAAAACCTCTACCTACCTCATAAGGAAGTTGTGAGGTTTACAGAATACAACTTATTTTAAGTACTTAGAATAACACCTGACACAAAATTGAGTGTTCAGTAAATATTGGCTGTTATTTATTATCATTATTAGCAAAAAAGGTTTATGAACCTCAATTTCACTCAGATGTTCTTAAGAGGGTTTAAGTTATTATTTGCAAATTTTACCATGAAGTCTTCTATTTGGAAGACTCCTAAATATAGCTTTCCACATTTCAATTGCTATGACTTTCTAGTATCCCCAAGGATGATATAGACTGAGGAAAAATATCTGGTTAAAAAGAACCATTTGACATCAATCTCTGGCTTCAGCCTTAAACCCCAAGGCTCTGCAGATTCTCTTGTTTCAACTATTTGGGAGATTAACAGTTAACAGTTAACAGACTTGAAGTCATGCTGTTTTTGACATTTCTTTCAAGATCAAAAAAAGCTTTAATGATTTTTCTGGGATTGTGGATGATTCTATCTCTTTAACCATTTGATGCTTGAGTTTGAGGACTAATACGGGGAATGGGAAGTACAGTCATTCCTCAGTATTCATGGGGAATTGCTTCCAGCATGCTCCTTGGATACCAAAATCTGCACATGCCCAAGTCCCTCATAAAAAATGGTATAGTATTTGCATATAAGTTATGCACATTCTTTGGTATATTTTAAATCATCTCTACATTACTTATAATACCCACTACAATGTAAACACTATTTAAATAGTTATTATATTGCATTGTTTAGGGATAATGACAAAAAAAAGTCTGTATATATTCAGTACAGATGCATTTTCTTCTCAAATGTTTTCAATCCACGATTGATGCAAAGCCCATAGATATGGAGGGCCCACTGTATTCCTAATAGCTACTTTTGTACAGCATAGTAGCAATTACTTTTATATGCCAGGCACTGTCCTTCATACATTAACTTTTTGTGTGTTGTTTCTAGCTACCAATTTAGAGGTACTGATATTAGACCACTAAAGCTTAATTCATTCATTGTCAGAATTTTTTCCCCTCAGAAAATATATCAAATATTTCAAAGAATATAGAAGCTAAAGAAAACGCCACAGAGCAAATCTGTACAGTAGGCTAATAAGAGAAAGAGTACACGAAGCAATCAGCCTGGTGATTATTAGAGATCATTTGTAGCTAGTTAAGTGGCCACAGCTTGAAAAACAGACCCTGCTTTTACCACTACATTTCATGGTGCCTAAGTGGTCACTGTGACTCTGATCCATTGTGCCGTGGTATGGCTGAACTCAAACGTGCTCTCCGTTCAGGGGAGCTGTTTCTCATGTGTTCTTCCCTTTGCCCTCTGGAAAGGGAAAGTACACAGGGGGAATCTTGTGTCAGGAAATGAAAAAATGCTATGAATTTTCCTAAAGATTGAAGATATTTATTTAACCAACACATGGTTAACAGTTTGTCAATCTGGATTGTGGAGTGACCTCAAATGCTGCAAAGGGAGCAGTAAACTGGCACAAATTCAGTGCCCCCTGGTGGAGTATGATGGGAGGCACTTCTTTTTTCTCCATTCCCTTAAAAGGTGTCAAAGACCTTAGGATATGCATGCTATATATCCATTTCTTCCTGACATCATCTTGTCTTTCCTAGTTTCTTTTTTCCTTTAGCCAGAACTTTTTGTCTTTCTATGTTTACATTTATTTTATCTTTTCTTTATTTTTGTAAACAAATGATTCTTTGTGGACTAGCAACATAACATTAATAAACTAGGCTGATAGCCAACCTGTGGGGCACCAGCTGGGCTGCCTAGGGTGTTTATGGCTAGCATGTATTCTCATGGTTCCAGTTGTCAGTGCCTGGGTCATACCAGTAGTTAAATATTTTTCATATTTTCCCTAAATATAAGTATGCATATGTATATATTCTTGCATTAAAGCCTTCCTGTGCTTTTAAAACTCTGTCCCTTAAGATTCTCAAAGACTAAGGAATGCCAAGGAAATATCCCAAAATTGAAAATACATTAATATATCCTAACTATATTCAAACAAATATATCATACAAAGTAGCCATTTTTAATGGCCTATAACTAACAGCTGTGATTTTAAGTCCTCAGGGAAGGAATGAAGACCATTAAGAGTTCAGTGTTACCTCCAAAGCTCTATAGTCACTCAAAGCCAGAGTTGCTCAAAAGAGGAAGACTCTGCCTCTCTAAGAATCCAGGATTTGTAGATGTGATTTGTCCATGTCTTTTTTCTTTCAACTTTGTTGAAGAATAATTGGCAAATACAAGTTGTGTATATGCAAGGTGAACAACGTGATGCTATGATATACATATATGATTTCCATGATTTCCACAATCAAGCTAATTAACATGTCTATCACCTCACATAGTTTTTTTTTGTGGTGAGAATAACCTAAAATCTACTCTCTCAGTAAATTTCAAGTATACAATACATTATTATTAACTATAGTAACCACGCTATACATTAGGTCTCTAGAACTTATTCACCTTAGAAGTAAAAGTTTGTACTCTTTGACCATCTCCCCATTTTCCTCATCCCTCACCCCTTGGTAACCACCATTCTACTCTCTGTTCCCACAAGTTCAATTTTTTTTAGATTCCACATATCAGTGAGATCATGTAGTATTTGTTTTTCTATGTTTGGCTTATTTTATATTCTCCAAGTTTATTCATGTTGTTGCAAATGGCAGAATTTACTTACTTTTTCAGGCTGAATATTATTCCAGTATTCATGTGTGTGTGTCTCTGTGTGTATCACATTTTCTTTATCCACTCATCCATTGATTCCTCAGGTTGACTCTATATTTTGGCTATTGTGAATAATGCTGTAATGAACATGAAAGTGTAGATATCTCTTTGACATACTGATTCCATTTCCATTGGATATATACCCAGAAGTGGTATTGCTGGATCATATGGTAGTTCTATTTTTCATTTTTTGAGAAGCTTCCATAGTGTTATCCATAGTGGCTATACCGCTTTACATTTCCATCAACAATGTGTAAGTATTCCTTTTCTCCACACCTTTGCCAATACTTCTTTTTTTTTGTCTTTCTAATAGTAGCCTTCCTAACAGGTGTGGGATGATATTTCATTGTGGTTTTGATTTGTATTTCCCTAATGATTAGTGAAGGTGAGAACCTTTTCACATACTTGTTGGTCATGTGTATGTCTTCCCTGGGAAAATGTTCATTTAGGTCCTTTGCCCATTTTTAAAATCTGATTTTGTTTTTTTACTCTTGGGTTGTATGAGTTCCTTATATATTTTGAATTTTAACCCTTATCAGATATATGATTTGCAAATACTTTCTCCCATTCTATGGGTTGCCTTTTCCCTTTGTTGATTGTTTCCTTTAATCTTTTTACTTGATTATACTCTTAGGGTTATAATATTGTCTAGACAGGGTTGATTTGCAGAAAACAGAAGCCATTTTCAGAAGACAGGAGTGTTTTTATATAAAGAGATTTGAGTGCTTATAATATCATCGGTAGTGCTAGAGGAGCCGGTCTAGGTTGGGCTTTGAGGAATGACTCCCACACAACCACCTCAAAACTGACCTGCCAGGGGAGCTGCTTCCCTTGCCACAGTCAGGAAATAGAATGATTAGGAAGCTGCCACTGGAAATTTGACTTCAGGAACACGGTGTTAGCTAGGCTCCAAGCCCTACCTCTCAACAGCTACAAAGCTAGTGATTAGATACAAGAATTCTACTGAAGAAAAACTCAGTGCCTCCCCAACTTTGTTCTCCAAAAAATAGAAAAAAAATACAGAAATGTAGCCTCTAATTTCATACAAATGCATTTGATTGGCTAAATATAATCATAGTTGACCCTTAAATCAAGGAAGTCCAGGAAATGAAAATTTTAGCATTCTAGTATAGGTTACCAGGCAGGAAAGCACATTAGAAGAGCATTTTTCAAATTCTGCATTGCAAATTACTTGTGAGTCATAAAATCAATTTATTTAATGGGCCATGAAATCAATTGATTTTTAATGAAATGGAATAGAATAGAATATATCATTGTATACTACATAGTAAAGGAGGATTGTTTTAAAGCTTTTGATTTCAGGGCTGTGTGTGTGTGTAACTGAGTTATGACATAAAATGATCATAGGGACCATATGGAATAGGGCCAAAACATTTTGATATCCACTACACTGGATGGAGGGTGGAATGGATTTTCAACACCTATCCACCAATATCCAACATAAACCCTGTGAAGATGAATTTATATCCAAACCAACTGTATCTGTTTTCTACAGCTGTTATAACAAAGCTGTAAACTTAGTGACTTAGAACAGCACAAATTTCAATGTCCATTACACCACTTTATGATCATATATACCCCCCGTTTAGTTTCCACTTATAAGTGAGAACACGAGGTGTTTGTTTCCATTCCTGAGATACTTCACTTAGGATAATGGTCTCCAGTTCCATCCAAGTTGCTACAAAAGACATTATTTCATTCCTTTTTATGACTGAGTAATATTCAATGGTATATATACATACCACATTTTCTCTATCCCCTCCTCAGTTGATGGGCATTTCAGCATTATGCAATTCATCCATGTAACAAAAAACACTTGTACTCCATAAATATACTGAAATAAAAAATTGTTTAAAAAGTATGAACTTAAAATAAATAAATAAAATAAAATAAAACCATTCTAAAAATCCCACAAATTTATTCTGTTTCAATTGTGTAGTTAAGAAGTCCAAAATGGGTCTCACTGAGCCAAAAGCACAATGTTGTCAGGGCTGCATTCTTTTCCAGGGGCTCTAGGAGAAAATCCAGCTCCCTTCCCTTTTCGTTTTTCCAAAGCCTGCCCACATTCCTTGGCTACTGGCCCTCTCCATGCATCTTGAAAGCCAGCAATGTCAAGCCAAGTCTTCCTCAGGTTGCCATCTGTCTGTTCTGTTCTGCCTTTGCCTTCTCCTTTCGAGGACCCTTGTGACTACATTGGGTCTCCCTAGATAATCCAAGGTAATTCCCTATCTGAAAGTCAGCTGATCAGCAACCTTAACTCCCCAGTGTCTAATAGTATAACATATTCACGGGTTTCAGGGAGTCAGACACAGATATCTTTGTGGGGAGAGCATTGTATATTCTATGTACACTAACCAGATTAAAAAGCAGGGGAACATATAATATATCCTATAAACTAGCAAGAAAAGGGGACACTGATCTTCCTTCCAATGCAGATTTCTCTTGTTTCTACTGTTTCTAGAGCCAGTGAGATGAGGAAAATGTATGATTTCCTATAGGGAAATACATGAAAAGATACATAATTCCATTAGGCTCCTCGTTTTGTAATAAAATGCTTTCTGCTGGTTCCCTACTATGAACAATACTGAAAATGGCTAGTTATCTTTTGTATCTTCTCCCTGTCCTCTCCCCTAATATCAAATTTGAAATACCATTTTACTTCCATTTAACACCAATAAACCAATCAGTGAGTTTATACTACACTTTATAAATGTACCCCATTCCTCTCCCAACATTTTTTAGAGTTGTGTCATATCTATGTTGTCAGAGCGTGGCCATCATAGACTGCATTGTTTCCCCTATCCCCATCATTTAGTCTCAGTTTTACAGGTAAATGTATGTTCAGTGCTCACAGATAAATATGTCATCATTGCTCTGTAGTCACTTTAGTTATATCAACAAACCCACTGAAAAGGATGCTCTTTCTAAAAAAGGAAAGAGATTTTATTTCAGTGAACTATTTGCAAACTGGGGAGTTGCAGCCTGTGGTACAAAACAAAGCTTCTAACAAAGAAAGAGGTTGTCCTTTACAGAGAAAATTCGTGCCCGGGTTCCCACTCTGGTCCGCTTATGCAAATGTAAAATGGAAACTCGTTTAGTTCCAACTGGTTCATGTTTGTTTAGTTCTGATTGGTCCATGCAGGTCACAGTCTACTGGTTGATTCAGACAGTGTAAACAGACAAATGTGAATGTTCCAAAATTAAGTGAGCCTGGGGATTTTCTGGGAATGCAGAGTACTTGTATGACCTCTCATCAGCAGTGGTCACTTGGCTGTATTTTGAATTTAGGCCATTAGCCACTCAGGACCCATTTTGAAGTATTGGCTCTTACAGGTTTCACAGTTGTCTGCGTATTTCTCAGGAAGGGATGTTAGAAACAATATCCCTTGATTTCCTACTAGTTCATAAGTTCTTATATGTTCCTAAGAGTATCTGTAGCCTTTGTGCTTGATGGTCAGTTTGGCAGGATAGAAAACTCTTATATTTCTTTCCCTGAGTATAGTAAATGTTACTATTTTAGCATAAAGCATTACCGGAAACTATGACTTTCTTCCCTTTATAAGTGACTTGAATATTTCACCTGAAAACTCAAAAAGTTTTGTTTCTTTTTCTCATTTGTCTAGTAGTTTTATTAGAATATGTCTCAGTGTTAACTATTGTAGAACAATTTTCACATAAATGTAGTGTGCTTTTAAGACCTCTTTTATTTCAGAAAATCATTCTTGAAACATGGCTTTTAGTATTATTTTGTCATATTGCCTTGCTTTTCTTTGGGGGGATATATATACACATATATATGGCATATTTTTTGTCTACCTTATATATCTATAAATTTCTCTGAAGTCTTTGTTTCAAATGTTTAATCTTTTTATTTTTCTCTTTTCTATCACCTATTTGTCTTATAGTATTATCCATGCTGTTATCTGCAATTCCTTCTAAGTTAGTCTTTAGTTCTGAATTTTTTTCCTTTTTTTTCCTAATTATCTTTTTTTAGTTTGGTTAATTCTCTTTTCAGACCTTCCTTCTGTCCAATTACTTTTGTCTCTGAGTTTTTCTAATTCCAATTTATGCTCTTCTTTCATAGTTCTAAAAATATTCTAATTTCTTTTAGATTGCTTTTGAAAGATTAGTTAATGGTTTTTGCCTGGTTGCTATAAAAATGTTGTTCTGCTTAGTATTCTCTTTTTCTTATAATTAATCTGTGTGAGGTGTGACTAAAGTCTTTTGCTGCAGCTCATCTTTAAGTGAGATGGGTTTGCCTGTCCTTTCAGATATCCCTGTGTGCTTGGTCGGTGGGTGATTAGAGTAACTTTTATATCTTTACAACTTTAGTGCTTTCTTTTCTGTTGCTATTAAGAAATATCAGCAAATATGACCTAATATTAGCCCCTTTTCTGACACTTTCTGCCATTTTTTGTTTTATTTAGAGAGATAGGGTCTCGCTCTGTCACCCAGGAGGCTAGAGTACAGTGGCATCATTATAGCTCACAGCAACCTCAAACTCCTGGGCTCAAGTGATCCTCCTGCCTCAGCCTCCCTAGTAGCTGGGACTACAGGCATGTGCCACCACTCCCAGCTAATTTCTCTTACTTTTCAAAGATATGGGGTCTTGCTATGTTGCCCAGGCTAGTATTGAACTCTTGGCCTCAAATGATCCTTCCACTTGGGCCTCCCAAAGTGCTAGGATTATAGACGTGAGCCACCATGCCTGGCCTTTCTCACTTTTATCTGGACTTTCTCTCTCCTTTGTTCCTAGACTTTCCTGCCTTGCTCAATCTGCACCCTACTCCCACAGTTCATTCTCAGTGAAGGTTTGTGTCCAGAAAGAGAACTTGGGTCTGTTAATTTCAAGAGTTCCTGGACCCAGAACCCTCCCTTACCATCTAACCTTCCTACAGCTCTCTCACCCTCACTGGAGCCTTGAGGCTTGCAAAGTCCCCATCCAGCTTTTGCTACTATTCTCAAAAAGGCCGTTGTGCTTTGCCACTGAAAGGGAGCATGCTGACTTCTAACTTCTGGTTCTCCCTTGGCCCTCCCCCACTCTTTCCCACACAGGCACTTAGACAGAATAGTTCTTGTTGTTATTGGTTTGTGGTTTGTATTTTGAAGTTCATGGGGTATCTCACTCCTCAGTTTTTTGTAGAAGCTTCCTTATTTGTTGTTAGTGGTGGTGGTAGTAATGTTTTTATTCTACTTTTTCTGTCAGTTTTTGAGGGGAGTTCAGGAAGATCCAAAAACTATGTCATCACCCTCTTGTCTTCTTTCTTATCATTAAGTTTCACATAAGACTTTTAAAATTTAATTAATTTATTTAATAAAAATTAATGTAGTGAATTAATATATTTACTAAAAATTAATTTAGTGAATTAATATATTTAATAAAAGTTAATTTAGGGACTGGGGCACAGAGGCTCACGCCTGTAATCCTAGCACTCTGGGAGGCTGTGGCAGGAGAATTGCTTGAGCCTAGGAGGCTATAGTGAGCTATGAGGATGCCACTACACTCCAGCAAAAAAAAGAAAAAAGAAAATCAAAAAATAAAGTGTTGGTTAAGATGTGGAGAAATTGGAACTCTTGTGTACTGCTGGTATACAGCTGATGGGAATATAAAATGGTGCAGCCGCTATGGAAAACTATATGGTGATTCCTCAAAAAATTAAAAATAGAATTACCATACGATCCAGCAATTTCACTTCTGGGAATTGAAAGCAGCATCTCAAAGCACCCATGTTCATAACAGTATTATTCACAACAGCCAAAAGGTGGAAGCAAGCCAAGGGTCCCTCAATAGCTGAATGGATAAAGAAGACGTGGCATATACACAATAATGGAGCACTTTTCGGCCTTAAAATGGAAGGAAATTCTGATGCATGCTACGACGTGAATGAATCTTGAGGACATCATGCAAAGTGAAATAAGCTCATCACAAAAAGACAAGCACTGTATGATTCCACTTATATGAGATGCATAGAGTAGTCAGATTCATACGGACGGAAAGTAGAATGATGGTTGCCAGGGGCTGGGAGGAGAGAGGAGTGGGGAGTTGCTGTTTAACGGGTGCGAGTTTCAGGTTTGCGAGGTGAAAAGCCTTCTGGAAATTGGTTGCACAACAATGTGGCTGTACTTAAACACTACTGAACTATTCACTTAGAAATGGTAAGATGGTAAATTTTATGTTATTTTACCATAATTTAAATTTTTTTTTAATTTTAAAAAATATCCCAGAGCTGGAATTTTCTCCAGTGTTCCATCTCTCAGTGAGCAGCACCGCCGTCCACCCAGTTGCTCAAGGCAGGGGGAATCTCACAGTTGTTCTTGACTCTCCCATTTCACACCCAGCCCATCACCCGGTCCTGCGATTCCGCACAGCTGCCCACTTCTCTCCATCGCACAGCCTCAATCTTAGTTCTCTTTCCCACGTTACTTGTCTCCCTTCCACCTATGTTTGTGCTAATTCAATCACAATTCGTCAGCCAGACAGAGTGTTCTAGAACAGACTGGACCACATTACTTCCGTAGGAAAGTCCAAACTCCTTAAACAGGACTTACAGACAAGAACAACACGATCTGGTCACGGTTTATCTTCCAGCCACATTTCTCACCACTCTGTTGGCCCCCACGTCTCCTTCTGGCCCAGTCATGCTGTAGACCTGGCCACAGGGTCTGGACTGCAGGAGAATCAGGAGTCGGTGGCTTTGAAACTTTTGCAAGGCCATTGCTCTTGCACAACTCAGCTCTAATCTTCATTAAATACTTTTAGATTGGTGCTGCAAAGTCCTCAGCCATGATTCACCAGGCTCAGCAAGGACATTAATATCAACAAAGAAGTTGTAATGGGCTTTTAACAATATGATTCTCCAGGAAAACAGAACATATTTCAGTCTCTGAAATGTTCTTCTTTTTAAAATGCAGTAATGAAAAGATAATTTGATGTCCTAGACATTCTAGTCACACTTTTCCATAATCTACTCTCTTATGTTCTCTATTGGTTTTGCTCTCTCTTCTTGTATTATTAATAAAAAGGAAATAATGAAAATTCCATCCCATATCCTCAACTTGACATTACTTTGACTCTGAAGGTTTCTTATGCAACTTTGTCCTATTTCCTTAGGTTTTGTATTTTTCCTCTTTCCTCATCTCCTCATTAATCTCCAATTCCTCCCTGAGTACTAATGCCTCAACGTTGACGGGCCTCACTGCAGACAGAAGGGAATCATGCTTCTTGGCCTTTCTCTTCCTCCTATTGACCTAAATGAGATGTTATATTTTGCTTTCTGACAAGAGAAATGAAGAAAAAACCCATATCAAATAAATTAGAGAATCACTCAAAATTTCTGGGCAAACAATGGATTTACATATACTATAGTTTCTTTTTTTCACATAGCATTCCTGCAGGAGCTGACAACTTAAATTCAAACCTTCCACACTTCCTCCCTAGTTCCCCATTCTCAGAGACTTCCTCTAGTCACAAAACTTCAACTCTAAATTCCATCCAGCGACAGCTCTTTGTTATTTGGCCTGACATTACTCAAGATCCAGTACTTCCAATCATAATCAAGCCATTTCTATATGAGGTTTCTGCCATTTCTAAAAACATAGAATTTCTAAATTTTATTCCTTCCCCATCTAAAGCATCCACTTTTTGTTTATAATATTAACATTCTCCCAGACACCCAGGTTCAAGTTATTCTAGTAAGCACCTAATATGTGCTTCTGTGATATAGGCTGGGAACAGAGAACTGGAATATCATCCTCATCCCCAACGTGTTCCTAGACCAGTCAGGGAGAATGACAAATAAACCAGAGGGTGGGCACCAAAGTCTAAAAAGGGTCACACTGTGGTCAGAGTTAACTTTTCCTTCCCCTTCATCTGTGATATTCAAACCTCTCACCCATTCCTGCTATATTTAATCCAATGTTCATAAATTCATCATTGACATCAGTCCTCTCCCCAGCTTGAAAACTTGAAGTTGCTTTTCTTATGTTTTCCTGCATTAAATAAGTCCTGAGGACAATCCAGCTCTTTTGATTTTGTCTCATACATTAATTCCTCCTCTTCACAGGGCTGCCAGGTTATCGTCTCCTGTCTTGGGCACTCTAGCATCCTCCTCTCATTGCTTCCACTCGAATCAACCCATCTAAGACATCAGACTGAATTTCCTACACCACGATATTCCCAAAGCCGCTCCCCTCCTTAGGAACCTACTATGGAATTGATCTTAGTCATAGTGGGGAGCCTTCAAGAGGTCCCCAGCCAGGGCCCACTCTGGCTCACCGAGCTCATCTCCCACTAACCTCCAAAACGCTAGGCAGTAGTAAGAGCCAAGGCTCACGTCCTCGCAGGGTGAGGATGCGTTTAGTGAGCTCATCCTCACCTGCCAGCTCTTCTTAATCTGCTCCAGTTCTGCCTGACCTTTAAGGGCAAGCTCAAGTTCCTCTTCATTTGCTGACTACTGTGATTGAACCTAATTATGCCGTCCCTGACTCCACCCAGAGCTACTCCGTATTCCCCCAGATCACCCAAGCTCCAAGGGATTCGGTAAAACACAATTCAGTCTTCTATGCAGTAAAGGCACAAAAGCTAATCAGTGCCCTTTAATCTCTTTTGTTGCATAAATTCTTTTAGTAAATTTGGATATCCAATTGAGTAAAAAAAAAAAAAATAGGAGGAAAAAATGTCTTATAAAGACAACTAAATACTTTTGGGCTTGAGGTATTTGAGGCAATATCAGATACCTCCAAGATTACAAATGGAATCAAGAACACTCTGCCCTACCAACTCAGCCTCCAGAAAAATTATTATAGTAGTAATCTCTGCATTCCCTTCCCTACTTTCCTTTGTCCCCTCAAGCTGGCCTTTGTTTTCTAGCACATTTAAGATTTTACTTTTTCTTTTAAAACTTGCTGTCAAGAAAGGATCTCATAAGCAGGGTATAATAGAAAGAGTAGTGAACTAAGATTCTTAATATCTATGTTCTGGTGCCAGTTCTAATAGAAGTCAACATTAAAAGAAGTCACTTCACCTCTGTGCCTCATTTTCTTCGAAAAATAAGAAAATTGAGCAAGACAATTCTCTGAGGTTCTTCTCAGTACTACCATTTTTACATAGATGGTGCTACATACATGGTGAGTAATAAATCAGCAATTAATGAATGAATCCTAAATTGTTACTTATTTTTATAGTGATTTTATATTAACACACCTAACACTTTAAGCAAAATAAATGAATCTAACTATGATACTTTACCCAGATCTTCTGGAGAAGAATTTGGGAGGAAAAAACAAAATGAATGCTGAATCCAACAGATGGCCTCTTCCTCATGAGGTCAACCTTATTGCCCATGTTGATTACTCCATGGTGATAATATGACTATTAGGTAAAAAAGTCAAGGGCTAAGAGTTTAGTCATATAGGAACAAGAATTCAAACAAAACCTCCATTTCAAAGCATCCCTTGAACCAATTATAACTCAAAGGTTTTACTGGGTCCAATAAGATATTTCTGTGATTCATTTTCAAAAACTCTTTGAGAGCTTCCTGACATGCCATACGGATTGTAGGAGCTCACTACTTGTCGGTTCAATGACCAGGAGGTCAGGAAATTGAAAAAAATCAAACCCTAAATAGAAATGTCACAACCACTTTGCTTTTCCCAAACATTAGAAAAGGCCAATGTAAGTAGGTGTTTGGCTTTTGGAGAAGAGCTTCCGAAAAAGTCATAACCTAAAGGCTGAGTAATCTCTCCTGAAAAGTGAAAGACTCACTGACCTACAGGGGAGAAACACATCCAGCATCCTGGCCTGGAGGTAAAGGGCAAGGATGTTAAGTATGTCACCGGAATGACGGGTACAGCTGCTACCCACACAAGCCATCTTGTTGAATCTGATCTTTCTTTATCATCCCTTATGTTACAAGGGTGAGATCATGAGCATAAAACAAAGGAAATTATGAGAAAATATTTTCAATCAAGAAGCACCCAGTGAAGCATGTAATTAAGTGGAAAACTGTCAGTGATTGCTTATTGTATCTGCACAGGACAAGACATTGGTTTAACGGCTTTATATAAATGAGAAAAGACAACTTGGTAATTGACTTAGTACAACGGTAGACAATGTAGAAAAGCTACGTGTGGAGGCAGTAGGGCATTGAGTACAATCTTAGGGGTGCTGAATACTGAAGGAAAATGTATACAATTGATGACAAATTATTCTTTAAACAATAAATGTATTTTAAAACAACAATTTCTCAGAATTGATAAAATTGGCTGTCCTTTGTTGGGCTAGTGGCTCACTCCTGTAATCTAGCCCTTCAAGAGATCGAGGCAGGAGGATCGCTTGAGGCCAGGAGATCAAGATCAGCCTGGGCAACATAGTAAGATCTTGTCTCTACAAAAACTAAAAAAAAAAAATTGGCTGATCTGATTGCAAACAACTATATTCAGTTCCTCTCTTCTGTTTCCAACAAGAACCCATTTAGTCTTCATTCTAGAAAAGTTTGAAGACAGTTTCTCTGGACAATCTTGAGAACCAGACACAATGTGTTAAAGAAACACAGGAAATCAGGAAAGGCCTTAAACCTAAGACAAGTATTTGCATTCTGTCTCTTCATAAACTTAACATAAATGCCACTTGGCCCTACAAATTAATTCTCATTATAACTCCAAAAGACAGTGCAAAATTCCTAAGTTCAGGAATTCTATTTGTATCTAAGTCTACCTACAATAAACGAGTTATTGACTACAGATTGGAAATATGTCATAACAGGGTGGGGGGTATGGTGATAAGTGAGGGATGGAAAGATTTGACTTCTCTGTATCTCTGTACTGTGTCAAACTACAGAGAAGGAAAAAAATGAAGTGACATCAAAACCCAGAGCCAGAAAGTAATGGTACCAGGGTGACATCATGTTATAATTTCTCATTCCAACCTAAGAAGCAGCAGTGAAGTAGTGAAGGAGGATTTTGGAGAGCCAATAGCAGCAGATGAGCATGAGCAAGGACCTTGTGTAGCATGGAGTTCCCTGGCCACTCACCCTCCACTCCTCCAGGACTCTACCACTTTTTATTTGACCCCATGCCAAAAGTAACTGGTATTAGTCATATTGGGAATCAATTCATACAGAATACACACTGCTCATGGTAGATCCCATTTCTTCACAATACGAGTCCATTTATAGCAAACAGGCAGAGAACTAACAAATTAGGGAACAGAAAAGGTTCTGTAAGACAGAAATAATCGTTAAGTTACTCTTTTCACCCCTTAATTTTACCCCTCAGCTTTTCCTGTATCTTCACAGTGAGATGGAGAGAAGTGATATTTGTTCAACAAATATTTATTTTTTATTATTATGTGTGAGACACCTTGGCCATTACAAAGATGAAACATAGTCTCCCCTAAAAAGGATTTATATTTTATAAGAAAAATCAGACCCTCCTTCCTAAGAAATTTTGTCTTTTGGCTTGCATATTGCCCTCTTGTTCTATCCTCACTTTCTGAGCACACACCATTTGAGTGCCTTTCATTACCTTCTTCAAACTTCTTACCTTACAAGCTATCCTTGAGCAACATCTTCCAAGATCTCAACCATCACTATTTTTGTTTTGCAGTTTATTTACCAATCTAGAATACCAGAGCCCAACTATTTATTAAATTCCGTTTTAATACTATTGCATTTCTTCATATATATATATTTTTCAGCATATTATGGGGGTACAAATGTTTAGGTTACATGTATTGCTTTTGCCCCGCTCGAGTCAGTTCTTACTTCCAGTGCATTCCAGGCCTTCTCTACTTGAATGTCCCAAAGGCATCTCCTCCTCAAAATGTCTAACATGGAAATTATTTTCCTGTTCCTTCTGTTCCTTTCCCCTTCCCTACTCTCTTAGTTTCATTTTTTTTTCTAGAGTAAACCTGAGACAAGGATTCCAGTGCAAATAGTTTATTTGGAAGGTGATCCTGAAGAGACTACTAGGGGATTGGAGACGTGAAATCAGGTAGGGAAGGCAGCCAAAGAGGTTTAGTTATCAAACAAGTTCCCACTATGGCAACCTAGAGCTGACTCCCACTGGGGAACTTTGGGAGGAGAATACAAACCTTAGGGTAACCCCACCTGTGGTGCAAAAGTGCCGAGGTGTTTACCCACCAACTCCTGTCAAACAGTGTTTGAGCTCTGTTGCCGGGACATCAGTTCCCTAGCACTTTCCGTCTCCTCTGCCCCTGCTGCCAGGGAAATCCCTTAGGTGTTGGAAGTGCACTTCAGTGGTCAGGCTGCACATAGCAGTCACGTGAGGGACACCAGCAAGGTCTCCCCAGCTGCATTCTGTGTCCTTGGTCAATGGCACCACAGCTAGAACCCTAGAGCCAACCATGACTCCTCCCTCTTCTTCACCCCCCACATTTACTCAGACACCAAATCCTGTTGATTTTATGCTCACCATAAGGTTAATTTTGTTTGCCCTTCTAAATCCTTTTGCCATTGCTTTAATTGAATGCATCAATGCCTCTCCAAAAATATTGCCATAAGAGGATTTTATCTGGTTTTCTTCAAGGTGCTGGAAGAGTCATTCACCCTTGATATTACTCCAGACGGATAATAAGAGTAATAGCAACCTATATGTTCTGAATGTTCTCTTTCTCTGTGCCTAGCACTGGACTGAACACATTATTTGCATTATCTCATTTAATTCTCACAACAAACTTACAAGACAGGTAAGGGTTTTTATCCCCATTCTACAGATGTGGTCGCTGAGGCTTAGAGAAGTTAATAAGGTCAGAGATAATAAGTTTAGAGAGGGAATCCCAACCCAGACAGTATAACCCTAGAACTCTGGTGCTTAGCAGCCATAAGATAGCACCATTGTACCCAGTCATCTGTTTAAAATGCAAATTCAAGTATGTCACTTCCCTGATTAAAAGCCCAACTCCATCAATGTTTTCCTAAGACTTTAATGATTAAAGTCTTAACTTTTAAGCGTCAGGACACCACGTCATATACTAGCCTCAGGTTCCTTTCCTACCTTATCATTCTCCACCTGTGCTCACATATTAGTTAATAAACTTGAGCCACAAGGAACAGGAAGCTGTGTGTTTGATTAAAACATGGGGTGCTTTGAGTAGAGTCACAAAAGATAAGCCCGTGTTCATAACACAGAGGCCTTCAAAAAATCACCCGATCAAAGAAGCCATATATCCCTCCAGGAGGTAGCCACCTGCCTCAGCCATCAATATTTCTGAAAAAGCAGTCAGGACTTTCAACCTCATGCCATTCAAGAATGGCCTAAACCAGCTGGGAGGCAGGCTGACCTACAAACCTGTTGACTGAGTGCTCACATCTGCCAGCAGGTGCTGTCTGGCTTCCTGCTGCTCCCTAGCTCAAGCCTCCGTCTGCCCAAGCCCTTCCTTTCTTTTTATGGCCATACTAACTGTTTCTTCCTCTGCTAGATCTTTGCCGGAGGACCACATCACTCTTCTGCTCTGAACTTGAAAAGGATTCACTGCCTTGTATTCTCATGAAGTTGTTTCATTTTCTGCTGAAAGTAGAGCCCAAGTATTAATACATAAGGGGATAGAAACACCTTATATTTCACGGATGCCCTTCATGTAAAAGATTTGCAATAGACAGTTGAATGAATCAGTTAAATGGAACATCAAGAATCTGTCCAAGCCTATGATATTTTAAATCCTAATGTTCTCACATTTTGAATGTATGTTACCATGTAGTAAATCACACATATCGTTGTCGAAAGAATATTAAATCCTGAAGGTCAACTCAGGTCTAATTAATAATAAGCAGTAGACCGTATTTCATATATGAAAGTGACCCACTATCAGCAAAGCAAACATTGTGAAAGTTAAATATTCACAGGGTTGGCCTTTATCAGACTAAATGGTGTTATAGGTAGTTAATATTGCACAGGACAATTCTGTCATCCCTTTAACAAGGTATTAATCACCCACCACGCCCCCACCACTACGCCTGCTCCACCCCTCTTTATTATTTTTCAGGTTAGCACTTTGGATATAGATATAGTGAGTGAGGCCTATTTCCCTGACAAGAGTAAAGATTATCAGTAGGTATAAAAAAATTGCTTTTCACAAAAGAATTCATTTCCCAGTGCATATGCAAATTGTTTTAGATTTGCTGTCTATTCACACTGTTAACACCTTCATATGAGTTGATTAAAACTTTCTCCTTACAGGAAAGAGATGGATATGCAATTATATTTTCAAAATAGAGTCCACATTTTATTGTTGACGTGGCCAGGAGAATTATGTTACCATAGAAAGCATATGTTTCTACTGTGAGATGCTATACAGTACAGAGGAGGGAGAAATGGAAATTGACCGTCTTTGAAATGATGTTGCCAACCTATACCTGGAGATGGAAAGCAGCCTTCCTATCCAGCAGAGAGCTTCACTGGTGAGTGAAAGAAAGAAGCTCTTGGCGGTCAACTCACCACAGAACACTGCAACATAATTAAATCAGCTCCAGGTTTCCTTGATTCAAAATCAATCTTAGAGAAAATTCTGCTTTAGTGAAGATAGCTCTATTTCCCCTGTGATGCTGCTGCTAACATAAAATCAAATATCAAAAGACACGCTTTGCTAACTATAATGGGTAATTCTCTTTTAAATTATGCGTGCATAAGAATACCACCATATACCTTGGTATGTTCCTTGTTAATACCCGCATTATATAATTTGGATTACCATAAAAATTACATGTCAAAGTAGAGCAGATTTTGTTGCATTTTACATATTAGGAAACTGAAGTATAAGGAGATTAATGTGACTTGTCTAAAGTGCATAGCCATATTGTGATCTTTAATTTAGATAATCTGGCTTCAAGTCAGGGAATAAAAGCAGACTCTTGCATTCTCTAAAGAGTAATGTGAAAGTATGGTGGGGAAAACATATAGTTATATAATTTTTTCCTATCACACAACACTGCTTCTTCATGTTGCCAAATGGTTAGATTGAAAACATGTTCCTCTCACTTTAATTTTGTTCATGTCTATGACTGGCCCAATCTCAAAGGATGAAAGGAAAGGCAAAATGCCCCTACTACTTACTATGAAAAACAGTTATCGGTTTTTAGAAAAAGGATTTTCTGTTTATTTTAGTTTATTTATGGTGATAATATTCTTGATTATTCCTAATTTTATACTAATGTAAAAAATACATACTTGAAAGAAGGTATATTTTTTGAGATTTAATAACATAATCTAATAGTAATAATCTTAGCCTTAAAATCCATATATTCAGGAAGGTGAAAAATTGAAGAGGAAGAGGATATAAGAAGGTGTTGAGTAACTGTTTTACAGGCTTGTGTCAAATACAGACTGAAAAATTATTTTGAAAAATCTAAAGATACCTGCTAGAAGAATGATGTATAGCTTCCCAACAATGAGAGAGATTAAAGTAAATAAATCATAGTTTATATAGAAATTCTTTTGGAAAAAACTATTTAGAAATATTAAATATTATATAATATATTTAGAAATAAATTTCTCTTTTAAAATTTTTTCAAGAAATCTTTATTTTCAAATAGAAATAAAATTCTTCCATGATCCAGCAACTTTATTTCTAAAAACCTAAGAAAATAATCATTGATGCATAATAGTTGTTGAAAAAGATTGGGAAAAATCTATCCCTATGATTGACTACCACGCAACCTTAATGTGGGTACCATAAAAATATGCCTAGTAGACCTCCAACTGTAGGAAATATAATTGGACCTGACTGTTGCATTTTAAAATTCATTGCGGCATTTCCACCATGCCCATACCTCCAAAGGCCTGTTCCCAGCTAATGACCCAGGAGACAAGATATCACAATTTAACAAACTATAAATTTTATAGAAAAGTAAACAAAATACAATTTGGCTAAGCATATAAAATGGTAAAATTGAGATATATGATGCTTTCCTAAAATAATTTAGGGTATTTTGTTTGTTGGTTTATTTCAAATTATAATAGAACTTCAAAGAGAAACGTAGCCTTCTTGATTCATCAGTACTTTGATGAATTTGAGTGTATGGGTTGAAATCACTGTCTTCTTAACAATGGATAGATGTTGCATGTCTATCAACAAATGTGCCACTACTGGAGAATCTCTAAGAAAAGACATGGTGCTGGCTGGGTGCAGTGACTCAAGCCTGTAATACCAGCACTTTGGAAGGCGGAGGCAGGAGGATCGCTTGAGGCCCAGGAGTGTGAGACCAGCCTGGGCAATAGTGAGACCCTGTCCCTACCAAAAAATTAAAAAATTAGCCCACGTGGTGGCCATGTGGTGCCTGTAGTCCCAGCTACTTGGGAGGTTGAGGCAAGAGGATCACTTGATCACAGGAAGTTTGAGGTTATAGAGAGCTATGATGATGCCACTGTGCTCTAGCCAGGGGGACAGAGAGTGAGACCCTGTGTGGAAGAAAGAAGGAAAGAAAGAAAGAAAGAAAGAAAGAAAGAAAGAAAGAAAGAAAGAGAGAGAGAGAGAGAGAGAGAGAGAGAGAAAGAAAGAAAGAAAGAAAGAAAGAAAGAAAGAAAGAAAGAAGGAAGGAAGGAAGGAAGGAAGGAAGGAAGGAAGGAAGGAAGGAAGAAAAAGAAAGAAAGAAAGAAAGAAAGAAAGAAAGACAGACAGACATGGGGTTTCATGATTCCTTTTAAGAGCAAAGAAGCTCTGCTCTTGATTTGATTTAAATTACAGTCTTCTATCAAGACTTCAATAAAGTCTTAAATTACATGGACCACTGGTTTCTGAAAGCTTCAGAGAGAAAGAGATAGAGGAAAGAAGGGAGGGAGGAAGGAAAGGAGGAAATGAGAGAAAGGAGAAGGGTGCTTTGTGGCTGGGGTGGGGAAGGTATGTCAGATACAATTTTATCCTCATGCCTACTCTGATAGCTCGGTAGTGACTTCCTTCGTTGAAAAGTATTCTGAGGTAGCATCTGATTTAGCTGGAAAGAG